>LQNS02278126.1:662945-675009 GCA_001587735.2 Parhyale hawaiensis | reverse complement strand
ATATCTTGATATCATAATATAGAACTGCGAATATCTTGATATCATAATATAGAACTGCGAATATCTTGATATCATAATATAAAACTGCGAATATCTTGATATCATAATATAGAACTGCGAATATCTTGATATCATAATATAGAACTGCGAATATCTTGATATCATAATATTGAACTACACCCTGCTCACTAGAGTAGCCGCTAATTACCACTGCCGCTGTGCATACTATATCTTTGCAAAAAGAATTTAATATTATAAAAAACATCTTGCCACAATTAATAAGCATGTATTTCTTTTGAAAAACAATAGCAAAAACTAGAGTAATCTATGAGCGTATACCTCCACCAAGCAAAGGCAACGGTAACGAAAAATTTTAATTTGTTCTGAGACTATGATTTCCTTTATATCAGCACTAAAATTGAATCAAGTGTGCTTTATGACAGTAATAGCAGCTCCTGTAATTTTCTTGAAGATCCATTTATATCTTTTCCAATTATGTTGCTTACAAACATTTTGACAAACATTAGTCAAACACACAAACAGACTGATCATCGCCAATATTGATCATTTATGTCGTTCAATATTTCTAATAATTCCTGTAAATTTCATAAAGATCCATGGTTAACTTCTTGAGTTACTTTGCAAACAAACGAAATCAAACACAGAGACAAACACACTACATCACAGAAATGTGGTCATTTACTCGTCATGATATACCTAACAACTTATGTAAATTTGATAAAAATCCGTCCATAACTTTTGAGTTATGGTGATGAGAAAAAAAAAGCGCCCACCAAACAAATGGTGAAATGGATCTTCACCAGAAGTCAAAAGCTAATTATCTGTTTCTCCCACTATGCCCAAAAATCCCTGTAAACTTCGTGAGGATCCGTCCATACACTAGGTGACAGATAATCATAAAAAAATAGGAGATAAAGAGACAGGCAAACTCGATAAAAACATAACGTCCTTTGCGGAAGCAATAAAACTACTACTTTGCTCAACTGATTTGAACTATAGATTATAGTTAATAAACTGAACTGGGTTTTATTATAAAAATCTAAAGAAAACCAATGGGAAGATAAAACCAAATTTTCATGAAAAATATATTTCAAATTTTTATCTCAGTTATACAATATCTAGAAAAAATGAAAATTTATAAAACTTACAACTTTAGAATCCCTCTACATCCATAAAACTAAACCCAGCCTTAATACAATGACTACAGCTGTACCTCTCCTCACGTTCCAGAACTGAATTTTTCCCTCCTACTGTACTCACTCTGATCCCTCCGCTCTTGGACTGTACCCGACTGCTTCTTTCTAATCGCCAACTGAACAAGCATCTACGTTAGGCCTCTCCGAACTCACCCCGGTCATTCGCGTTTTACACCTCACCCTGACAACTCCTCTGCCCCTTTTAGAATAACAGAAATATATTTTAAGTTGAAGTTGCTCCAACGACTGCTAAAGTGACACGCTCTTTCATTACTTTCTCAACGAGTTACACGTCGTTCAAACCTAGTTGTAAAGAATCGCCAGCTTTGGATTCCGGGAAACTATAACTGTAGAAGAAACTTATATCTTTCGGTGCCGTCAATGGCATGAATGCGGTCACTAATCACAGCAGCAGTCGGTTAACATGTACTATAGGCAAAATTAGTAAAAATCAATACTTACAACAACCCTGCATTTGCTTGCACTTAGACTGAGACGCTTTGTTTTACCCTAAATATTGAATACAACTCATAGTTAGTGTGCATGAGCTAAACCAAGTTGCAACTCTCGTCTGAAATTGTAATTTTCATGGAGGTCCGCAACTAAGACAGCTGAAACTTCGCTGTTACAGTCGCAGTTCTACTGCCTTTCGAGATTCCTTTTTGTTACGTGGCCTGCAGTCCAAAAGTTAGTTGTGCGGTCTACCGATGGCCGTAAACTGGGCCGCAGGTGCCCGCCTGTGATCGCATCCTGCTTGGCAATAAATTTTTAACCGTACAGCAAAATGTTTGATTTCCGATTGAAAAGCCTTCTGCAGAAGAGATAGGTGCAAAGACGACAGGAATTTCTTTGGATTATTTTATCTGTCACTGAATGACTATGCGCGTGGCTAGTAATGTTATTGTAGTCACAGTAATCATAAACTACTAGTTTTACCTCTTTGCCGTAGAGGTGGAGGTGATATGCCATATATCTTCTCGATACTTGGCAGGACTGTAGCCAGACTTTGAGTATGGGGGTTATGAAAAATGATTCCAGTCTTCCGCAACCCAGACGGCTTCTCGGCGCTGCCACCGGGGGTCTGGGGGCCGTTCATGACCCCCTGGATCAGACTTCTTGTAGTATGCGAGCATTATTTCATCTGACCATACACTACAGCACCAGAAGTCCAACAAATGATTTTTAACAATTGGGACGTAAGGAGGGAGTACAGACACCCAAAAAAACCCTCTTGGCTACAGCACTACCTGGTGTCGAATCCATTCTATTTAATATAGTGGAGACGTTCTGTGAATGACTCTTGAGTGTTATGGCTGCTATCGAAGGGTTTAGCGCGCGCCACCTCACACTTTAGCTGTTTATCGGTTCTTGCTGTTGTGGTTTTTGGTGCTGCACTGCCAGTTTGTCATCTGTGGCGATAATATTACAGCCTTTTCCATGCACGACAAGTACCTTGTCTATAAACACGTACCGATGGTAGTAACACTCGTTGCAGACATGCCCTGGTCAAACGAGATGGTATCAAAGTTGAAGGCTTTTCCAACCGATTTAGGATATTTTCGCGTGTTGACTTTGAAAAAAGGTCGCTCATTTTCTTTGGTGCGGTTTTGATTCCAAGATATACTCAGTTTCATTTAGCACACTTTTCCAAAATGCTGCCTTCATCTAACCGTTTGTGGCTGCGTTTTGGTACAGCTGTTCATGATGGCACCTAAAATTCCTAGCTATTTCTCCTTTTTCCAGATCTAGATTTGCATTACTGATGAATCGGAAGAGTAAGCATTTTTTTTTGTTACATCTGAGTGCATAGCTCTCGAAACCACAAAGATTTTTGAAGTAAAACTGGTGGACAAGAATCATTTGCTCCCATATCTGCTGCAAAAGATGTAAATAAATAAAAAAATTAGTCCCACGTTTCATCTCATATGTTTCATTCACCAGAAGCAATGGTCGAAATCTCGCCATTTTTTTACATGTCCTCATATTTCAGAAACCTGACCTCATTAGGTAAGATGAACATCATTTCTAAATTTAGTGCAAAAACAAACCAAACTGAAATTCAGGTCCTGTATGTTGGACTTCGAAGACAGCGCAGACCAGCGTAATAAATACATAAAAGCAGTGGTGTTTTACTCCTCCACTCTCACTATACAAGCACTCATCGGACCCCGCGAGACCTACGGAAGGAGCGTTTTGCATCTATACGGTACTGGTCTGCCGTGGCCACTGCAGATTTATTAGAATCTTAACATGCGAATGTCGCATTATGCCGATAACTTGCTAGAATTATTGTTTCACTGAATATACCAACAAGCCTATAAGTATAGAATTATTGAAATGAACAACTTTTTGCTGCGTCCTCAAGTTTGATGTTTGTACTGCCCTGTGCTTCGGAAGAAAGTCATTCTGATACTTGACAAGAGGGAAGCGGCCGATACTGCAATTCCGCAGGGGAAGTGACGTCCTTTCCTATTTTGACTGTTAAACAGAAGCTCCTGTCGGCCTGTACAACGCATCTCTCATAACAGAATCAGCTCCACAATAGACACAGTGTGTGTCAGTGGAAATTCGTTGCCGTTAAGTTTGACGGTCAGGTACGGTAGTGCTCTACATTTCGCCAAAGCAATGCATTTATCATCGACATACTACATAGGAAAAAAGAAACATCGTGTTTCCCTGCAGGCACTTTGCTAGGCTTTGTTTCCTGAACAACGCTTACCTTGCTTGGAAGGTGTAGCAAGGTAGCAGCTCTACCTAAATACTCCTACACCGTCACGGCGCGGGGTGACCTGTTTGACCTTGCACTTGTCTATGCTTATTTTCCCAGCAACTGAGGCGTGTAGCGCATCATACACACACATACACACCTCGTCAACACAGCTGCATTTTTTCATGCGTAACATCCTGAGGGCCCAGCGGTGGCCTGCACTCTGTGTTTCATCGGACCATCCCACCTAAACATAATAAGCTTGTCAGGCCGCTTGGCAAAAAGCAGCCTAAGTCATAACATTCTGCTAAAGTATGGCCATGTTTGGCGCTATATTATGGCCTTTAATCATAATAATATCGGGCGAGCGTAAAACTTTACATGTTTAAGGGTAAGTGAGAAGACTGGGCTGGTGCAGGATCGCGTTACCAAGTGTTGCTTAAATGTTTGTGGGATGCACTTGTTTAGGGAGTCTGTGAGGGGCAGCTGGTGAGTGGCAGGAGCGCTGAAGTGTGGAGGTCATAACCGGCATTCTTACGTGATTATCTGTGAAATATTACAAACTGTCAGACGTCCTACGTGAAATAGACATTATTCTTAGAAGTGGCGGTAACATATTTTCTGACAGTCACACTTTAGTACAATTTGTGATAGCGGTGTGGGCGGTGAAAATTCCAGCCTCCCTGCACTGCACTACAGCATTCTGTGGTGCAGTACTGCACTACAGCATTCATTATTTGATTTGAGGTAGTAGATGACACTATCAGAACGTACGTTACAGTAATGATGCGCCGTGAGAGATAGGGTTCATTTAACCAATCAGATGAGATCGTTCCGGTTAGTAAACAACATTTAAAGCAATGCATTAGCATACGCGCTTGTCCACACGCTGTATGTATCACCCGCCTCCCAGAACAGTGCCATACTCTATTACCTGGCTTGTAGCGCAGCGCATACTCTATGACACGCCTTGCCAGGTAGTGCCATACTCTATGATACGGCTTGCCATGTAGTTGCATACTCTGCCCACGCTGACCAAGCTGTACCATATGTAGTTCAAGACCTGGCTTGTAATGTAACCGCTAGTTACCGATAATGAACTACTTTCTTTTTCTATACGCCATAGCTAGCAATACGTGTAGAATTCTTGGGTACATTATGGACAAGAATTATACTTTCACACTCCTGTAGTTATTTCGTTACTACAGTATACTGCATGCTCAGAGAGATGTTGTCTAAATAACTGAGGGCACCAAGACGGAGGGTGAGCCTGCTAACGATGGGTCAGTCTTGGCAGCACGGGGCCCACTGTGGGGCCCACCGAGACAAATAGATTGTTACAGATTACAGAGTTAGTAATTCTCTACATTGGGTGCAGAGGTGACAGAAGAGGTTTTTTTTTGTCGAATGCTGCTCTTAAATTACTTGATTCTGAGTTAATTACCTCCACCACGAAAGTTATGTTTTTGTCTGAGTTTATCGGTCTATCAACAATATAACTCATAAATTTATGAATGGATCTTTATGAAATCTACTGTTTATCAGAAAATTGCTATAATAAGTTATGGGCGGATCTTCAAGAAAATAATAGGTGCTGCTATTACTTCCAAGAAACACAAATTACCGAATCTTGGGGGTAATAAAAAGTCAATCCTGGATCAGCACCAATTCGAATTTTCCATCAACATTGTCATGCTTGGCGTCGGCGTGCGCTTTCAGCTAGAGGGTTTCTCTAGTTGAACCGCACAATTAGAGAGTTCTGAACCCTAAGTTCTACTGCTTGGGCAGAGTTCTAAGCCCCACAATTCTAGATGTAATCTCCTAGAGAAACAATATTTGTTAAATCTGATATGCTATCTCAAAGTGCGCTTTATCTCTGTAATTGCATCTGATCTTCAGCTCCCAATCTCGGGGTAACCATTGAGGCGTCTGTATAAGTAACTGCATGGCTGTGTCTCATTTATACAACTTTGCAATATAATTTGCCAAAAGCATTGGCAATGACAGTTGAATTACAAGCGCGCAGACCTGCCCCAAGCAACATAGGCATTGCTAACGTAAATTTCAAACTGGTCCGGAATCCAAGGCGTTTTCATTATCACTGAAATTTAGATATTTGCAAATTGCAACAATCGTAACAATTTTTATAAGTCTCATGAGGATCTGTCCATAACTTTTCGTGTTATGTTGCTAACTGACGGATATTAGACAATGGTGCCAACTCCGCCAAAAATGGAATTTCCTCGGCCGGGGTAAATATTAACCCTCCTTCCTTTAGCTCAGCGTATTTCGTTCAAAGTTGTTAACATTATTTTTCAATTAAATCATCGTATTTATAGTTAACCCTAGGCTCTTCTGTTTTCTACTCGATATAATGTTTATTCTCTGCAAGATTTACGGTTTTTCGGGTAAATAAATATCCTTTTTGAAACCTATTCGTCAACAGAGAGATTCATTATTGAAGGCTCTTTACATGCATGTAACTCAAAGGCTAAGCATAACTATGACATAGCGGGGTACTATACTATTCTATTTGATGGCGCTAGTAGCACAGTTATATTGCTTGGCGCACAAAAATAATAATCAGCTTTTGCCTACAAAAATCGTTCCCTATGTTATTGTTTATTTAGCCATTAACATTCCTACAGCTCTGAAGATATTATCAGAGGTTGGTTCTTCCCTCAGCAGCAGCACATATCACATTACGCTACCCAGCCCTCCGTGTTGCAAGACTCTCTCTCACTTATTTGTTTAGGGAAATTATTGGTCCTGAGTAGGTCTTTTTACGGCTGCAGCAGCGGCCGCGTAAACAAAGAGTCCTCCAACCGAAGACTGATGAGCCACACCGGCCAGGGAGGGCGCTGGGAAGGCTTGGGATGAGAGGGTGTACAAAATGAGAATTAGGACCAGCTCTGTTTTGTATTCAACCAATCCTAGCAGTGTGATGATCTCGCTATTCTATTCTAAAAATAAACTAAAATTTTGACTGGATAGAGGCTGCTCTTGTGCAATAAGATTCTAGCCCACACCCAGAGCGTGTTGCCTCAGTGATAAAACAGAGTAACCAATGCTCTCTGTTTACGGTACAATTCTGCACATTATTGGAAGTTACTCACCATATATTGAAAACCGACTACGGTATCTCACAATGATTTTACTTATTACATCGACAATAAAATTACTTTTAGCCAAGTGCCTTGCTCACCTAAAGTTGACAGGACGACAGCGTACCAGTAGTTGAGGAGGTGTGGGGAACTACGTAGTATGTGCATGGCTCCTGTATAGACTACTGAGATAGACAAGCACTGATGAGTAGCTGGTGAGATCTATGGTAAAGCTAGTGAATAAATCTGCAATTTGAGAAGTACCAACTTTGTATGTGCTGACAGGTCGTTGAGAGCTTCCTGGCAACACGTGTAGTACTGTCATGATTGTGAAGATGTGCGTGTGGGCAATATACAGTTTGCACGTGTGTGGATGACGTGTTTCAAAACTTCTATATCCTGCAGAAAACTACGAAAAAAACATAGTGAATACATATGCAGTAGTTTCAAAATCACAGTGAAGATGTAATGGTTAAAGGTGAAGAACTGTTCAAGTTGCCTATTTAATTAAGCGTGACTACCGCTACTACAAAGTATTGCAACATTGATCATAATAATAGAAATGGAGAGAGAAAAATCAGCTCTTCAATAATTCTCTTACACTAATTAACACTACAGTTTATTTTTATTGGCATTTTTAGACTATAGAGCGAGTATGTGTGACAACAGGAAGAGATACTGCGGTAAATTAGCATGATATAGAAAAAACTACAAGTGTAAAAAATCAAGTAGTATTAAAAATGTCAGTTAAGTTAGCAGCCCATCGCAGAAAGTGTTCTGTTTTCAAGAATGCATCGTACAAGCGTAAGCTCAGATTGAAACTTGAAAAATTTGCAATCCATTATCACAATAACCGATTGACAGTATTGTATCGCCACTTAATTACTGGCTCTGCTCAGCCATGCAATTTGAAATCAAGCAGAATATATTGCCTCTTCAATAACAATACGTTGATTTATCCTACATTTCTACGGGTAGTAGCAATAACAAACACTTAATGATCAAAAGTGAATAATAAATATGAGAAATGACAAGAGATATTTGTAGGAGGACCTCTGGACATCTGGCGAAAGCAGTGCGACTCCGCATCAGTAAAGTGACGAAATTATTGCGCGTAGGGTGTCCATTAATTGTACGATCTTGTTATTTTGTACGTGTAGTTGGTTCCGTGAAATCTCAGTTTCTCTGGGAACTTTTTTAATTTTTTTTGTAACAGCGTCGATAATAGTTAATGTATACATGCAATGGCAAAGACTCCCTAGATACTATGACAATTTCAGTAAAGAAAGAACATACATCAAGTAGCGCGTTAAAACAATAAAAAAAAACAGAAACTCGTGTAAGGGAAAACATGCAAAGCAACAGCAAGTAGGAAAAGTAGAGGAAAGGCAGAACGAAAATCAACGGTACTGAAGTACGGAGAGGAAAAGAACAACGTTGTCAGCGAAGGAAGATATGGGGTTTCAAAGACAGGTTGCAAGCATACGTGCGTCTACAGGCCTACATGTTACAGACCAAGGTAGTGGTAGCACTAAGAGAATTCTCTGTCACCAGGCCTAGCTAATACAGCAGATTAGCTTTTGGACGGCTAAAAATTTAGTGAGTCAAGGGCTGGGCGCTGTTTGGGTATACCTGGAGTGGACCAGAGCACATGAGCAAATGAGCAGTGGAGTGGCACATGAGCAAAAGTATACAGGGTGGAAAAGGTCACTGGCGGTCAGAGGTACTATACAGTCTCATGGTACTCGTGCACCAGTTCTGACTCGGTGCTTCTAATGCATTGAGCGGTGAATGCAAAACGAGTGACTATTGTGGCACACGAGAGCTACAGAAGTGTGAAGAATGCGATAGTACGCCAGTGATCAGAGCTCACTTGGATTGGCGTAACGTTGTCTCGAACGTAAGTCCACTATGACGTGACCTTTGTTGGTAACCTAGAAATGAGATATACCGTCTTGTGTACCATGTAGCATTTCAGTATTCTAATGTCTCCATGAGTATTAAATAAAGTTTATTAGTATTATTAATGATTTCTAGAGATGAAGTAATCGTGCGGTGAGAGAAATGCACTGCAGTATCAATATTTACAGTTGCCTTAAGATACGTGACTTAAGAGTTAGCAACACTTTTCCCAGACTAAGGCGAAAATGCAACGATGAAACTATGGCAGTAAATTTGAAGACAATAGCAGTACTAATTGAGCTGAAAACTGGTACACAATTCATTTCATAAGATGACAGACGTAGTTAAGTTGAAGTACCAGCCTCTCTTTAATTTTTTAGCTAAATTTTTTTCACATACTACGGCCTTCTCTTCAGATCATGAATCTGAGGTGGGAGGGTAAATATCTTTACTTTTTTCACATGCTTTTTTTATCTTACTCCTCACTAAACATTTTAATGCCTATGGTGATCAAAGGCAACATGTGTTGACTAACAGATAAGTTTGTGTCCACGTGACACAAAACAACTATTCGGATTGAGTTTTAAACACCGAAGAAGAAATAGTCCTCACCAAGGGTCTGAATCATTCGCTGCCTTGCCGATAAATTAATTATTTTAAGTATTTCCTTACTTTTGAAAAGTTCTAGCGCACATAAAGTGGCAACCATATTTATGACAACACAAACAATGGATAAAACAAACCATGTACTGGGTCCGTGCTGCCCCCAACTGAGGCACGTTCAAATGAGAAGCTTAGAATGTCCAAAGTGCAGCACCGAGTACCTCGAGAAGTTCTGTTCTTATGAAGAACCAAAATTACATATATTTACAGTACCGTCCAAAACTATGAGACAAATTTTCCAAACGGCATAACTTTTTTCTAACTATGCCAGGTATTTCTTCTTCTGCACACTATTAGCCAGTAAGATGTTGATTATTGAGTTAAAATTTGAGACATGTATGAAGGATAATAAAAAGTTATGAACGAAAAGCTTTTCTCTTGAAATTTATAACTTCCAAAACTAAGGGACAAACAAGAAAAAAATGCATTTACCTCAATACTTTGCTAGAAATATTTAGCAAAATGGTGGTGAACAATTAATAATTGGTAAATAGTCCCTTGCTTCCGATTACATCTGCACATCGTCAACTACATGATCTAATGAGACTCTGACATTCTTCACGAGTAATATTCTCCCATTCCTCTTAAAGTTTCATCCAAATTAAGATCTTCCGTATTGATAAGGTTTCTAGCCATAACTTTCACCACTAGTGTTTTCCAAAGATTCTCGATTGGATTTAAGTCAGAACTTTGTGATGGCCAATCCATAACTTCGAGATCTTGCTGCTCAAGTCAACTCATGACTGTCTTTGCTTTGTGGCAGGGGGCATTATCTTGCATGAAGAAAGGGCTCGGGACACCTGAGTTTACAATATTAGGCACGACAGTACCTTCCAACAGATTTTTATACAGCTGAGCATTCACACGGGTTTGCAAACGAACGAGAGACGATGTCCCTTGGCCCTTAACTAGAGAACATACCGAAAACTATCACTCTCCCGCCGCCGAATTCACAGTCTTCTTAGTACACTTTACACACAATTTGTCACCTTCACGTCTTCTAACAAAGTTCTTACCGTCATTACCAAACAAATTGAACTTGCTGTCACCACTGAAAAACACTAGCCCAATTTTCATGGGACCAGTTAACATGCTTGTTTACAAACTCTAATCTCTTTTTTTTTTGTTCTTGGCACTCACATGCAGTTTATTCTGTAGGAGTCTTGCAAATAACACTATTTCTTGAAGGCGCCGAGAAACGGTCTGACGTGAGACGTTCACTCATGTTGTGTCATTCATTTCCCTACTTATGGAAGCTGAGGACTTGGAACGATCCTTGAATGACGTACGGTGGATGACTCAGTCCTCTAACTGACATTTTACGGGGCCTGCCGGCTTATTTAGGGGCACCAATGCAACCGGTTTCATCGTACGACTTCACTATACTGCCCACAACACTTTCGAACTGTTTACCTTCTCAGAAATTTCTCTAATAGTGAAATTATTCTTGTGCAACTTGATGATATCTTGTCGCAGGATATAATCAACTTTCTGATGTGGTGCTATCATGTAACGAACAGCAATGTTTATGTTTATAAATGGCAGTGTTAAACTTTGTCTCTGATGTAAATAAAGAAATGCGTACTAAATAAGATATTAACTAATTTTTTTTTTTGTCCTTGATTTTGGATGTTATAAATTTCAAGAGAAAGGTTTTCGTTCATAACTCTTTTATTGTCCTTCATGCATGTCTCAAATATGAACAGAATAATTAACATCTTACTGGCTAATAGTGTGCAGAAGAAGAAGTAGCTACCTGGCATGGTTTGAAAAAAAGTTATGCCGTTTTGAAAAGTTGTCCCTTAGTTTTGTACGGTACTGTAATTATTACTGAAGTAAAAGATGCAGCTCCAGTTGCTTCTGGCAACGGGCCTAACTTCAGAGACGCGGAGAGGCTGTTCGTTCAGCCACCGAAGAAAAAACCCACGGACGTTGGGTGGACTTAGCGAGGGAAGGACCACGCCAGCCACAGTCCTATTAGGGTACAATACATCCTATCTTCTATCAGTACTATATAATAATTCTCGTCGTGTTTTTATTTATTTATTTATTTATATCTTTCCTGTCACGCTCTATGGGAATAAGATAGGAAAAGATTCAGATTTCAAAATGTAAAAAAAAAGTGGGGTACCTTGCAATCTTTTTCTTCGGCGAAAAAAAAGTTGGGTACCTTGCAATCTTTTTCTTGAGTATTAGATAGGGGAAAAGTAGAACTAATAAGATAGGAGAAAATTTAGATTTCAAAAGGCGAAAAAAAAAGGTGGGTACCTTGCAATCTTTTTCTTGAGTACTAGTGGACCCGTGCGTGAAGAATTCACGCAATAACCTATACGTTTGCCTAATGCCTCTAAGCCGGTGCGGAATCTCCTCTTCTCTTATTTGCTTCTTAATTTTCTTCTGTTCTTCATTGATCCTTTATCGTGCTGGCATCCTTAGGTCTTCTATATAGACAGGCAGAAGTAACATCTTGA
>LQNS02278126.1:607990-618708 GCA_001587735.2 Parhyale hawaiensis | reverse complement strand
TCTGCCTGTCTATATAGAAGACCTAAGGATGACAGCACGACAAAGGATCAATGAAGAAAAGAAGAAAATTAAGAAGCAAATAAGAGAAGAGGAGATTCCGCACCGGCCTAGAGGCATTAAGCAAACGTATAGGTTATTGCGTGAATTTTTCATGCACGGGTCCACTAGTATAGTTATAAATAACTAAAAACACGATGTGAATTATTATATAGTACTGATTAACGCGAACTCAAAGTGGTTCAAATACAGCCAATTATTTTGAGTTATGTACTAGTTGACCCGTAGTTCCTACAGCTGTCCGAATGGTCATAAACTACTTGAAAATGTAAAAAAATAGCAACATTTTAGTGATAAATAAACTCCTTCGACAAGGGATCAGTAATTCCTAACGATAAAGATGACAAAAACGAAAAATACCTGCTGTAACAATTCATTAAAAAATATACATTTATGTTAAATCCTGAGTTTTTAGTTGATGAAAATGATAAGACCGCCATCAGAAATGGTAGGTAACTTTTCGACACGGACACTGCGGTGAGCAACGTTTAGAAATGAGGGTCTTAGAAATGAGTACTGCCTCCATTCTTGTTGATAACCTCAAAAATTCTTTGTGGCATCCTAGAAATGAGGCTTTCCATGAGGGTTGAAGGAATGTTTTCCCGTTTCCTAAAGATGGCATCACGAAGGTCGTTTACTGTCACAATTTTTTTAGGATATCCGTAAGCCTCTCTCGCCATCCATTTCAAAGATTTTCTATTGGGTTTAAGTCTGGAAACCAATCTAGATGACGTGCAACATGGTCCCCATTTTCTCGCAAGACGGTCATAGTCTGGCGGGCAGTGTGGACTGCTGTATTATCCTGCTGGAAAAACCATTCATCCCGAAACAAACAAAGGCTCTCCGTTGACAAAGATGATATTTGTACCATGCCAACATCACTAGCAGCTGTTTGACGCCCCTACACCTCCTGAGGCTTCATTGCTCCCCTGTACTAAAAGGCACCCCACACCATAACGGAGCCACAACAGCTGTGACGCTTGGAAAACATTTCAGGAAGCATCTCTTTGTCATGCCACTACCGTTGGAAGGCATCAGAGCCATCCATATTGAACTTTTTTGGTCAGGAAACAAAACTTTAGACCACTTTTCAATTTTTCAATGTCCTACGTTTGGTGCTCTCGAACAAACTATTAACGGCCAAACGGGCCACTTTGCGATGAGAGGACCTTTCAGACGCATTTTCTTCTTCATGCCCTTTTGCCATAAGTGTCGCCTGATAGCTATTGAACTGCAATCAACATCTGTAATTGCTTTGATTAGCCTTTAAGATCGTCCTCTGTCTTGAGAAACACCCCATTGAATTCTCCTACTCAATGCAAGGGAAATTTTGTCGGTCTACCACTAGATTTTGTTGTTCCATAACGCTCGGAGGCTTTCAGGAAGTTGCAGATCACAGTTTTACTGCGATGAATCTCAGCTAGGATTGCACGCTGCGACAGACCTTGTTGATGCAGTTTAACAATTCCACCACGTTCTAATTTGGAGAGTTCACTTGCTTTGGGCATACTGTAGTGACACCTTTATTCTAACAGTGCAAGCCTGTAACTGATCCGAAACGCTGAAATTTCACTAGAACTAAGCATTTATTACCCTGGTCTTATAGTTTTGATCAACTGAAAAACTCATCATTTGACAAAGTGTACATTTCTTAATAAATTGTTACAGAAGGTATCTTTCATCTTCCCACACTTTGCCGTTAGGAATAACTGATCCCTATCTAAGGAGATTATTTATTTATCACTAAAACTTTTTTATATTTTCCCGTGACCTTAAACCTTTGATCAGGAGTTTATATCTATAAACTCTCCAAAAACTTATTGTTTGATCTTGTTCATAATTTACTTGTTGGTGACGCTGATGATGCTACTTCGCTGATTGTTTGCGAGAATCCTAGTAATAGCTAGGTTGGAGGTTTCAGAATCCATTCAGCGTGATTTGGAGGTGATTGATTCCTGGTGTTCTAGGTGATGGATGTGGTTAAATGCGGGTAAGACTAAAACTGTGCTCGTGTCTAGGTCCGGTACAGTGAGACCTGCTTTCCCCGCGCTCATAGTGGATGGTGTGTCATATCCTATGGTTAATGACTAAGTAATCTTGGGCGTCAATTCTGATCCAAAGTTGACGTTTGAGGCCCACATCCGTTCGGTTGCCTCACGAGCATCGCAGAAAATCGGTCTTATGAGACGGGCTTGGAGGGTATTTGGCTCGATAGAGTAGACTCGTCACAGCTTTAATTGCTACGTCCTCCCCTTCTAGAATACCACTCCTTAGTCTGGGGCTCTGCTGCTGATTATCACCCGCAAACGAAGTGAGCGAGGTAATAATATTTTTGTTGAAGATTTAAGTACATGTATATATACGTCACAGAAGTACACCCCAACAATGAGCTTTCACTCATCTAGGTTAGATGAGGGCAGGTCTGGTTCTGCTCACGACCAAATTGCCCACGGGCATAATATGGACGTTTGCAGAGCTAGACCTGGCCTCACCTAACCTTAATGAGCGAAAGCTGGGTGTTGGCGAGCTATTTTGAAGGCTATATAGCTGGGTGTGGGCAAGCTTCCCCGTACTAATGATCGGTGGTGGTCGCTGGGAGTAGCAGCTCTAAAAAAATTCGACATTTATCTGTCAAGAAGAGTGGTTTTAACAACCGTAGATTAAATTAAATTTCTTGTAAAATTTAATAATGAGCAGCCAAATGCGTGGAGTTTTTATGGTTTCCCCAGCCATTTGAACTAAGCACACCGTTAGACGTATAAGTATAGTAGAAATTTTACTAGCGCTTCAATTCGACCACATATAAGATTTTAGGTACGTCTATTGAAACGCCGGCCACCTATTTGGCCGTATAAAAATATTCATGGCCATTATGTATGTATATTTATTACCTGCAAACGATGTGAAAGAAGTGATTATGTTGTCGTTCTATATTTAAGCATATATACATATATTTGTAGATAAAGAAGTAGAAGGAATTTGGCAATCTTCATAATTTTTTGTCGGGAGTTTGGTGGGTTGACGTATATGTGACCTATGCAAAAAAAAAAAAAACAAGACCTAGCTGGCTATCAAAAATGACAGCGTTGAATTTACCTCAACGACGGCAGATTGTCTTAAGCCACAAGGTGTTCTATTTTTCCTATGTTATTATTACCACCCGCGAATGAAGTGAGAGAGGTTCTAATGTTTTCGTTGAAGATTTAAGTATATGTATACATTCGTATAGGTGGGCAGCAGTTCATTTATCAGGCAAGTCTCATTAAAACGTAGATGACTCATGACTTTTACACGTTTTGCTTCAAGCTTCTCTAGTTTGCGGAATGCTTCTTTTACTTCTGTATTTGATCTTCGTAAGATGATAAAAGAAAGCCACTTGGCTAAAACAGTTTTAATTGGATCCATGGGCTACCGGTCAGATGCCGACTAGTATTTATTCTACAATTTCCTGACAAAAGATGATGCACCCGTTTAAAATCTGACGTAAGCTATTTACAAGGTTTACAGAGAGGATGCTAGTGAATTTATTAACTCCTAAAATTGTCAAGATAAGCGATACTATGTACATGAAGCTAAAAATTCAGAGGTGAAAAGAAATGGAAGTAATTGGTTGCTGTCGTCCTGTCGATATGGTATGAAATGTTAAAACTCTACAAAACACCTGTAGATGAGACTAGATAATTGCAAATTTGTACCTACACGATGAACAATTTGCACCAAATGAACTAAGCGATTTGCACTAGGAAACTGAATTGACAAGATAAACGATAAAATGTACACGAAGCTAAAAGATGACATTGGAAAATAAACGAAATTAATATGTTGCTGTGAATGCATTGTGAACTATTTAAACTTAAAAACTTTTCGATGACTTAACGATAAACAATTTGTACGTACACGATAAACGATTTTTACTAAGGAATTATTCAAGTTGTACTAGGAATTGAACGATTTGTACAAAAAGGATTGAACAATTTTTACTGATGCAATGAGCGAGTTGTGCTAATACATTAGCCGATTTGTACTGATACATAGGTATACCCGCTGTAGGTACACGGTTTGTACTACTACCTGTGCAAATTACACACGTACCTATAAGTTTTGGACATCGTTACGTGCGTTTGGCTAAAATATTTGTAGGATTCTGTCTCGGCGTTCTTCTTGGTTGTTGAGGCTTGGTTTTTCTTCCTTAATAAACAGTGCTTCGAGGATGAGAAGTTCCTCCCTGGTGCTTGCTCTTCTCAGTACGGTAACCGACTCCAGGATTGTCCGTGGTGGTACTCGCTGCAAATTATGGTCGTGTTTGAGGTGCTGCGTGACGGATCGGTGCTGTTTGAACCTGTCTTCTAGTGTTTGCTCTGTGTATCCGATGTACTTGTTGGAAGAGTTACACTCTCCAATGTTGCAAGTGTACTGGTATACACAGTTGAAGTTGTGGGAGCGGCTATGGATGTTATTGCAAATTAATAGTTGTCGGAGCTTTAGGTTTTTGTAGTATATGGTTAGTTGGACTTTCCTATCGTCATCTGTTGCTTGTACGTTCCTGCTGATGATGCGTCGGAGATGGTTTTCTTCTGTTTTGTAATTGGCTAACATTTGTGCTTGGAAATGCAGTTTGATACTATCCTGATCGTTGTAATTATTCGATGGACTGGTGCTGAACTTCCTGGCCAAGAAATTTGGAATTTCGCTGTCTATGGTTGCTATTGGGCAGTTGTTGTTGCTTAGGAGTTGTTTAATTCGACTTATTTCTTGGTGAAAGGATTCTCAGTTGCTGGTTATGTCGTATGCTCCATTGATTAATGTTTTAATGACCCCGGTCGTGTAGCGGTAAGGACAAATGCTTCTGAAATTGATGCACTTTCCGCTGTTAGTTGATTTAGTGTAGACAAATGTATGCAGTTCTGATGCTTGTTTCCAGATGAGGACGTCTAGGAATGCGAGTCTTTCATTCTTTTCTTTTTCTGATGTAAATTTCAGCACTGAATTTGCCTCAAATAACTGTTGGAGTCTGTCCAGGTCATAATCAGCTGGCGTCAGCAGAAAAACATCGTCGACATACCTGGAGTAAACAATTGGAGCCTCGTCTGGGTTTTCGCCCAGCACCTCGTTTTCCACTTCACACATATAGTAGTTCGCGAACGTCGGGCCCAGGCTACTCCCCATCATCACGCCGTCAGTTTGTAGAAAAAGGCTACCGTCGATATTGCGGAATGAAGTCCCTTTAGTGCAGAGTGCTAAAAGTTCTCTCATGAACTTTTCTGGAATTTTTGGAGGTGATATTACTGGATGATGGTACACATGTTTCAAGATTATTGCGATGGTTTCAGGAACAGGCACGTTGGTGAAATGACTCTCCACTTCCAGGCTGGCCAGCTGATAGCGTTCGGGACAGTGAAAACGTCTAATTAGTTTCAAAAATTCGTGAGTTGATTCTATCATGTACTTTTTTGGCATGTACTTTACAATGATACTGTTGAGTTGTTGTACAATCTCTGCTGTAGGTGTTCCAATTTGCGACGAGATCGGTCTCTTCGGTGGGTCGACGATGCGCTTGTGGATTTTAGCGTAGATATAGCAGGGCTCGTAGTGACCGACAAGTTTGGACAGCTTGGGGGAATCTGCTCGGGCGTTGATCGTTGTGATGTGCTTGTTCAGGGATTTTTCAAGTCTTCTGTCGAATCTCTGTGGATTGACTTAAATTTCGTAGGATCTTCCAATATTTCGTTGATTTTTTGTTTTTGTATGTTGCACTGTTCATGATGACATATACATACGTTGCTCTTGTCTGCTTTGCGGATTACTATATCTTCGTTGTTCCTTAGCTCTTTCACCTAGTGCAGTTGTATTCTTGTGAGAAGATCTTAAGTAAAATCTTGTCGTCTCTTCAATCCGAATGTGCGTAGTTCGCTTTGAAGTCTATTGTAGTTTTCTTCTTGCAGGAGTTGCTTGCTTTCTTTCAACTTTATGTCAATGTACAGTTATCAATTACGATTTTGTTAGTTTATCGTCAAATTTACGTTTCAAATTGCAATCCATACCCAACGACATGATGTCTGCCAGCTACAAGACGCTTCCTTGTACGTTTGGGTGATGAGAAAAGTTCATCCTGAATACGAAACAAAACTACGATTCTTGGTGAACTATAACGCAACTTACGGCAGTCTGAGTGTTAAATATTGATGAACGTAATGCCGAGTGTAGTTCATTAAAATGAAATGTGCTGAAGAATTTAGCGAAGGCACGGCTTGTTGACTCCCCGACGCAGTTGTCATACGATATTAAACTTCTAGATATTATACCTCTGTTCAAACTTTTTTTTTTGCCATGTTGGCCTAGAAATATATATGTAATGGAGTTATTGTTCAAGGTATATTGTTTATTCACTTGTTATTTACTAATATTAGCAGAATATAACGTAGGCGTATTTGCACATGATGCTGATTGTTATTTTGTAGGTAACATATACTGGCTGAAACATAACTTTTGTAAACTCTTGATAAAGCTAAAATAATAGTGGAGTATTTCTTTCCCATACCATCTGCTGTGGGTTTCCTTGCAGCTGGCAGGCTCAGCTGTGCAACCTGCAGGAGCAGTAACATGCATGCCCTGCAAATCAACTGTCGTCCACAGACTCAGTTTGTGAGTACAGCGCTGGTGAGTCTGTTTGTGGGTCAGTGCGGGAACCAGTGCGAGACTCATAAACTGTGTCAGCCAACCTTGCATACGCTAGGTTTCCAGACTCACTTCATGAGTCCAGCTCTTTTGAGTCAACTAGCCTCACAAAAACTGGGCCAATATAGGGACAAGTGCTTGACTCATAAACTGAGTCTGTGAGACCAAGATATTTGTTTCCGTGTTCTATCGTTTATCCTGACAATATAGTTTAATAGTACATATCGCTTAGTTCCTTTGGTACAAATTGTTCATCGTGTAGGTACAAACTTTCAATTATCTAGTCATCTACAGGTGTTTTGCAAAGTTTTAACATTTCATACCGAATCGACAGCAACCAATTACTAGTATTTCTTTTCACCTGTGAATTTTTAGCTTCATGTACATAGTATCGCTTATCTTGACAATTTTAAGAGTTAATAAATTCACAAGCATCCTTTCCGTAAACCTTGTAAATAGCTTACGTCAGATTTTAAACTCGTGCATCATCTTTTGTCAAGAAATTGTAGAATAAATACTAGTCGGCATCTGACCGGTAGCCCATGGATCCAATTAAAACTGTTTTAGCCAAGTGGCTTTCTTTTATCATATTACGGAGATCAAATACAGAAGTAAATCATCTGCTACTGTTAACATGCTCAACAATCACTGTAAATTTCGCAAGGATCCGTTTGTAAGTTTTTAAAAATCTTGGTGATAGACAAATAGACCGTCAAATGAACAGACAAACAAACAGGAGAAAAACATAATCTCCTTGGGGGAGGTAATAATGACATTCCCCATTACTTGTTGAGATATCTTGTAACAAGACAAATGTGATCACTTAGACAATTGCGTAGCCTCCTTGGCAGAGGTAAATGTGCGAAGGTCAATTATGTAAAATAGTATTTTGAAGAACCCGAATCATATCTACATTAATTACATGATTCTAAACCATACAGAGTTTTAAAGCTAATGAATGCGGTTGTAAAAAGGAAAGTATCTAGTATTGTATCTATAGATACATTCAAGTATCTAGTATCTGTATCTAGATACATTTAAACTGCATCTAGTATCTGTATCTAGATACATTTAAACTGCATCTAGTATCTGTATCTAATACCTTTTAAGGGTGTATCTAGTATCAAGATACATTTAGAGTATCTATGCCCAGCTCTGTTTGCTTTGTAGATGAATTACTTCTTAGTATCTGCGATACGGTGCTGAGCAGAAGCTGAATATTTTCAATTCTTATTGCAGCCAAGATTTGATCCTGATCTGCTTACCGCTGGTGACCATGACATGCTGATGAGCTTTTCGGGTAAATTCTTTCAGTTGACCTTCATCTTCAGGGTGCCGCTTAATTCTTCGCGCTTAAAATTCATGATTTTGCTGGCAGGAAGGAAATTTTGCTGCTCGACCACAACTTTTGTTAAATTAACAGAAGATGAAACCTGCAGCTGTATTGTAGCTCCATCTTTTGCATGCAGCAAAGTTTGCGCAACAAGCAAGAACAATAAAAAAGTTCAGCATGCAATCACTGCCGCTATTTTTGAGGGCTTGGTGCACCAGTAAATGAGTATTTCGTGTTTCCACTTCTGTATAGAGATAAAATATGCAGAAATTCAACCTCCGAATGGACAAACGTATAGATTTGATTAAATTAGTACCGAGTAGAATCCATAGTCCAGACTACGCGTAGCAGCTACGGTACTTACTTTAAAATTGCTTGATAACTAGCTTAATATTGGCACATGGAGCGAAAGCAAATGAAGCATACTTACATAAGTCAATCTTGCAGGAGTTATATACGTTTGGCTCACTGCGATGCAGGTCAATTGCATGCCTCTCTAAAACTTATCACAATTTTTAATTGATCGATTTTTACGGCTGATAGGACAGGCTAAAAAACTACTGTCTATTTAGCGAAGTAGAAGCTGTATTATTTTATAGGAAGTTCAGGCTATAGCTATAGTGGATGCAGAGCATCCTCCTTATTGTAGAATCAAGAGCGCAAACATGAACACTGACGAACTGCTGTAGCAAATTCTTTGACATCATTTTGTCCAACAGCAAATATTAACTAGAACCCCACGTGGCGTAAGACCATCACCCGCCGTGGGGACCAAATTCAACTCAGTCATTTTTGATGGCCAGCCAGTCCTAATGTCTCATATGGATGCTCTGTCCAACAAGATTAGCGTGCTACCCCCCTAGTATTAGATTCTTGATAATAACATAAGAAAAATGGCACGCCTCGTGGCGTAATAGTATCACCCTCGGTGCAGGCAAATTCAACGCAGTAATGTTTTATGGCCTTTGAGGCCTAAATTTTTGTCATGGGTCACATCTAGGACAACCGACATTGCTGAACTCCTTCGACCACTTTTTGGGTGGACAGACAAGTATAGATACTTATTTACAAATATACATATTGTAAGAATACTTAGGGAGCAGCCCTTCAGTTATATAGGTTCTGCCGGAGGAGGACTTAAATCACCCTCACAGAACCATCATAACACCGTGCTAACCCGAGCTTAAATAGTAGGAAGTACAACAAAGGAGCATCGATGCACTGACTACATCAGACTTCAAATAATGGAATCGTTTCTCATCAGAAATCGTCAACCAGTGATCAATAAGCAAACCACTGGCTCCTGTAGAACCCTCAAGCTCCATGGAGACATCACTCGGCCATAGCCCCAACGCGTACCCTCACTGGTAACCAGTTCATCCTTCCAGCCAATCAGCGACCGCCGTCGCCCTCCACACCGCTCCTTAGATTATGAATAGAGGTAGCATCCTGCTTGACATTAGTCCTTGCCAGCTACTCACTACAGCTGAGCTCCTCTGCCAACACAACTACAGCCTGAAGATGACCCGTCGATCTGGTCGAAACGCGTCGCAGCACAATGTACCGAGACCACAGCTTTGCTCAACTGATCCACCTCACCAACAGTAAAGACACCATATAAAAGATCAGCGAACTAGAAAAACTTAATAAAAGAATTGTCAATCAAAAATGCGGCGTATTGTTTAACCAAATATATATAAATACTTAAATTTTAAACCAAAACATTATCACCTCTCTCACTTCGTTCGCGGGTGATATGAATTAGGGGCTTGTGAGGATTCGAACCCTGCACTCAAACAAACCACGGCGCTACCACAAGACCCTCTCTAGGAGTGCTAAATAGCAGGTTTGCAGTGCATGAAACACGGCAGCGATGCCCCGCAACGCCACAGCGAGGACCTAACTTGTGTCTCTTGTCGCTTTAAATGGAAGCTCATAGGAGTCATGAAACAATTACTACCTAGCCAATATCTCACAGATTTTTAAATTTACTCGCACCTGCAAAAAAATGGGAAGACTCTGAGCTTTTCTCCTGATAGTTTTAGGTAGGAGTATGGGATTTAAACTGGAGAGCATATACCTTCCTTGGCAAGGCAACGGTGATGCAAATTCAAAATCGTTGTGAAGCACCTATTTTCTTTGTATCAACACCAAAATCTAATCATCTGTGCCTTTCAATATTATTAACAGTTTCTGCAATTCTCGTGGAAATCCGTTCTTAACTTTGTGAGTTATGCTACTAACAAACATTACGGCAAACATAAGTCAAACGCACCAACGGACTAACCGATCATTACCAAAATTCAATCATTTATGTCTTTTAGCATTACTAACAAGTTCTGCAAGTTTAATAAAGATCCATCCATAATTTCTTGAGTTACTGTGCTAACAAACATGAAATCAAACAAAGCAACAAACACACGAACGAACTGTCAGATCATCACAAAAATTTGGTCATTTACTACTCGTAATATATCTAACAACTCATGTAATTTAATTAAAATCTGTTTTTAACTTTTTGAGTTATGACACTTCTTATTATTATTATTAAATCACACCAGGCTGGCGACGTAGGAACGGAGAAACTCCATGAGGTTAACAAACCCCCACGCAACCAGCCCAGCGGGTGGAGAAAACAAAAAAATGAAAAAAA
>LQNS02278126.1:567707-604992 GCA_001587735.2 Parhyale hawaiensis | reverse complement strand
AGAGAGAGGAAAGGAAAAGAGCATCAGGTGGTACTACCCGAGGGAAGGAAGAGAGGTGCAGACTGCGGAAGACTGAGTACCCAGCTATGGCACCAGCCTGTTCATCTCCTCTCAGGGATGCCGTTGGACCAAAAAGGTCTCATCTGCCTTTAGAGTGGCATTTCCTCTACCTCACAGACACAGACAGACAAATGCGACAAAAACATAATCTCCTTTGTGGAGGTAAATATGAGGCATCGAAATATTTTTATGTGACTATGTATTGCGTAATTTGATTGCTTATCCCTATGTATCTCAAGAAAAAGTAATTATAACGTTTCAACAAAATGCTTAGCTATTGTTTTCCTATAGCAGTTTATTGATAAAATAATAACTGATGACTTCCTGCTCTCCTTAAAAAACCGATCCCGTAGTTTTTTTTAATCCCTGTCAGTTCAAACAATTTTTTATAATTCGCCAGGCATAAACATCAGAGAGATAGGTCCGACCATTCTCCAAAGCCTAAGTTATCAAATGTCACACTTTTCTCCTGAAATTGATCCAGATTGCCTTTTCACGGCGTTGAGGCACGCTAACATATCCCACTGAAAATGGTCAATTACCAGAACATATTTTCCTATGTGAATACTCTTAATTTCATTTTTTGCGCTACTGTCTATTCACTTATTATCAAACAGTTAGTGAACTGAAAGAAGAAATCGCAGTAAAAATCCGTGAAATAAAAAAAAGGATGTATGACCAGTAGTAGGTATATGTGCATGGTATGCATGTGCGACTGCACCGGAGCGCCGACGATTCAAAGCATCTTTTGTAAGTACCATAAATTTTGTACAAAGTTCGAAACTAATTCAAATGCTTAGGCATCAAGATCAGTCTCCGCAATTGAGAAATTTCCTTCCGAATGAAGTATTTATTAGGCTTAACTCGCCAGGATTTAATTTCCCCATGAAATTATATTTCTTCACTTTGAATCAAGTTTCCGGCTTTTATCACACGCCAACTAGCATTGAGACATCCTCAAACTTAATACTTCTAGCCTGTAAACCGTCTCAAAAGTTACTGGTTCTCAAATCCAAATATGAAATTCGATCTACAACAGCGAAATTAAGCACTTGACATGCTTGAAGTTCGGAGAAGTTAAATCTCCGAAACAACGGACAAAAATTCAAATATCAGCAGCGAAAAACCACTCTGAACCAGCTGTTTTTCCCGTACTTCCAGATGAACATCTGCAATACACTCCTCTCTGAAGTTGTCGATGTAGATACAGTCAGTGCGTTTAAAAACCGTCTTGATAAATATTGGGAGAAACACCCTCCACATTTACGAATTTTTCCTGCACGAGTTACAAACTCTTAACGACGAAAGCTTCAGAGGCCACCCTAACCTATTATCTTTCATGAATCAACTAACTTAACGTCTTTGGTTCCCTGATAGTCTACTGCAACTAATCGTGCCAGCACGATCATCAACTAGGCTTGTCGGAGTTGTTTCTCTTTCTTTCACTCGGCTGTCTAGATGATTTGACATAAGGGCAATAGCTTATGGAGGGCCGAAGCTTTAGTTTCGGCTTCTCTCTGGGAATGGGCCTGCCTGTTCGTCTACCGTCAGTTATCTAATCTAATCTTACCTGAGGAAACTGATGCAGTCGATAGTACATCAGCAGCTGCTGTGATGTCATTAGCGCTGGAGCGGCCCAACGGCTGCAGTTTCTTATTTACAGCTTTGCCGGTTTCTTTTTTTTTTTTTTTGTTATACTGCCAGCGCTCCTGACACATCCTTAACTGTAGTCTTCAAGGGTGCCAGCCCCGCGGCGTGCAGTAGAATCGCACATTCCCATCACTGTTCAAAGTCTTCATAGCATAATAAGGTCTTGTTACAGACAAGAGGCCTGGTCACGGCTCAAATATTACCTCCTGAGGGCCGCCACAAGCCCTGGGGTTCACAAAATTTCTAATCCAGCTTTGCAGAGTCGAGAGCGAAAGAAATACATAGGGCATGACAGGGCCGCGCCCACTTCCCGATATCGTGCGCCAATAATCCCTTAGAGAGAGTAATCATATATGGTTACCTCAATAATCCTATTCTTGCGGAAGCGTTTTTCAGCAACTGTTCACAGTTAAGATCGCTCTCTTTTATCCAAAGCCTGTGTATAGAAGGTAGCTATTTATCCTACATAGTTCTGGATCGGCACAATGAAATATTTCAACAATCCATTTGAAAGCATCTGCAACAATATCGCTTTGTAATTACTGAAACTGTATTCGAAAATTGTGATGAAGAACAGCCTGCAAAGACAGTACCATGCAAGTTAATACCTACTAGTCGTAAGGACTACTCTGGCTCAATTTCTGAACCGATTATGCTTTCGTGAATCTCTCTGCATCTTTTGCACTTATTTATTAGAACATTCCAAATGTCGGTGCCTTACTTGGTTTTCTTGGAACTGATTTCGTAACTCGATTGTTATTTATGTTTTATTCGTGAACGTTTGAGGATATCAGCGAAAGCGTTAGTCGCATAAGAAATGTTCATTCAAATTCAAAATAACTATTTTTCATCTACATAGGGACCTCAAGCAAAATATATCTATAAGGATTCAAGGTGATTAAAGGATTGTATTATCAGCTAGTTGTAAATTCATCGACATATAGGACATAACTGAAAGACAAGAGTAACTTTACTATTTTTCAATCCTTTTAATGTCCTGATAATCAATGTTATCATCCGTTGATAACTTTCATTCAACTTGACAAGTATGTGTTTCCTACCAATGCTAGATTTCTTTCTACGCCATGAACAGCTGGCTACTTTCCTGTCCCTGGTTCCTGTGTTATTGAGAATTTATTTTTTAACCCTATCTGCTCCAAGGCGGTACAAAATTGTACCGCCCTACCGTTTTTCGTTCGCAGTTCTGCTCTTAGTGATATTCAGCACCCCAAGTTCCTTGATTTTCTTAATTGATCATGACTATCAATGAAATTCTAACGTAGCCGCTCATTACAGGCAAAAATATAGACAAATATAAATATTTCCAAAAATTAGATGACAACATTTCCGTGTAGATTGTTTTTTTACTAAAAAAGAACTTTCAAAATCATCACTAAAAAACAGCAACAAGGCTAGAAATGAAAAAAACAGAAGCGATTATAAGTTCAGCTTGTGAAAGTTTGAAAATTGCTGCAGATGTGCTGCCGGAATATTCACCCTGAACTCTCCGGACATATTTTCTTATATTCGAATTTAATTGAAATTAAAACAACTCGGAGGCATTATTTTTTTAATTAAATGGGCGAAAGAATAGTTGAATAAATTACTTTTGAGACTATGAAGAAATAACTCTGGTATTGATAAAGGTATAAGCATTTTTAGTGGGCGGTACAAATTTGTACCGCCTTGACACTGAAGCGGCTGAAACAAATTGGTAAAGGATAGGGTTAAGTTTTATCAATTTGCCTTAGGACCTTTTTATGGTTGTGAGCGTGCCATGAAGTTAAACGTAGTCTGTGCTGGAATGTTTACTAAAATTTTCTATTTTCAATTTAGTTATTCGCTAAGTTTCAAATGAAGCTTTGGTATGCAGAATTATCCAGCGCTGTTCACACAGAATTTCTCTCCCTGACGCTGTAAACAAGACGGTTGTTTGGCCCCAAAACTTTTGAGGCGATTGTTTCGGTCGCCTGAAGAGAATTGCCTCATTAGTATACGGCCCTCTGCTTTTTTTTCAGAGGAGAAGAAAATATCAATGACGGAGGCTTTTGTCGCCAATTGTTTTGATCATCCAAAGAATCGCGAGCAGCTGCTCTTGCAGTGCTCAAGTTGCGATTTGAAAAACTTTTCTAAATCTGAATTTAAAAAATACTCCACGTACAAAAGCTATTTATTTCACTTCTCCTAGCACAATCGCCTACGGTGGAAAAGCAGAAGAAATGCACATAACAGTGACTCGTCACGTAGCGTAGGCGAATGTAAACGTTTTTTGAAGAAAAAATTGCTGAAATCTTTGGAGGACACCAGGTGGCGCTGCATCCTGCACTCCTAAAACGAGACGCTTGCATTCTTCTTAGGAGTCTGATATGCAATAACACCAACAATGGCACCAGCACATCAATGCAAAAATGACTCCAAAACATCACTTTGATCTCCTTCTGCTCAATGGCAGGAAAGTTCTTCAAAAACAATGCAAATTCTTTTCTAAAGCGCATTTTATCTTTTTAAGAAAGAGATGCGTTGTATGAATATGCTGTAGACTCGCAGATCCTATTCTCCACGACGAACCTCGTTTTGTTATAAGCTTTGAGTTATGCCGTAGAGAAAGAAGGACGATAAGCATGGCCAATTTAATCCACGAATATCATTATATATAAGAGAAAATAATTTCTAGCGATCATTGAAGAAAGCTCTACGAAATTTGATCTTCTTTTTGCGATTGCCAGACTTGAGACACGTATTGGAGACGCAATATTGTGTGACTTTATGTTTTTTACAGCAGAAAGTCTATTAATAGAGGCACGTTGTAGCATGTGTTAATTATATTGATAAGTGAGCGCAGGAACGAATGCAGCTTTGCCCATTTAGCGCATGATTGAACTCTTTCTTACATTCCGTCACATACAAGTTATGTTACACTTCATATAGTGGTGTTCTTACGATAGAGCCAACTTAATGCATGAAAGAAGAAGTTGATATTGCCGTTCCCGTACAAATAGCACTGTGCTGTGCCTGGCATTAGTGATGCTGTATAAATTGGAGAGTTAATTTTCTCCAGGCGAGGCTTGGTCTGAAGCGACCGCTGTGAGAACTGTGAGGTAGTTAATATGCCGGAAAGTGTCATCAACAACGAAACGTTACTCTTAGACTGAGAATGAAAAAATTTCTCCATAATACGCAAGCATTACGTGCGTAATCGTGACCAAAGTAATTCCAAAATGTCAGATATATAAACATTATGACTGGTTGTATTTATCTTTGTGCAGAGCAGTTCAGAGAAGCCACTCCATTATTTTACTTTATTATTATTTTTTTTCAAGTTGGAATCAAACTAACAGCATGGGGACTCTTTCAGACTATTTTTGAATACGAATACTAAATTAATGAAATTACTCAAAATGTGAATATTTTGGATTTATAACCATCAATTTGAACTGATTTCTTAGTCTTTCTTGGACAATACTACTAACCCAAATACGAATAGTACTAGATACTCGATGTGGGAAATGCGCTTAACTGTCGGTAAAATAACCTCCTTACGACCCCATGAAGTATCTCTTTATCCAAGTTAGCGGCTGTGATTTTAAATAACTTTTTATACACAGCACGCACTTCCGGCGACTCTTCAGCAACTGTGCCTTCAGCGATGAGCCTCATGTACTGCCCACTCGAGAGCACAACAGTTGTGAAGTTGAGCACCGGAGTGCACTTGTACTGAGATACTCCATGAAGTGGGCCTCTTAGGATATCCATTATGGACTGGAGGGCGAGGTGCGATGGAGCGTGAAGGAAGGAGCTGCAGGAGGGACTTCAGAGCTAAATCTTGGTTGTGGATCATCTGATCCGGCTGGCGATATGAGATTTTGATTCTTGATTTCTTGAGCAGCAGCCTTAAGTTGTCAAGTGTTGTGTGTTACATGAGCTAATGGAGAGAAAATATTTGCAATACAGACAACCATTGCCTGCTTACCTAGATGGTGTTCGGAAGAAGTCCAGGTGACGTTCGCACATCATTCGACATCAGAGGAATCACGATACTGGGTGTCTTCTGTAGGGTCGCGATAAGCGAGGGCCAGCAGCGAATTGTCTCCATAGTTTAAGTAACCGATGGCCGCGGGTCTATCTCATATATTCCTCTTCAATGAGAATTCAGCGAATTTTTTAATTCTTCAATTTTGATATCAGTTGCTTTTCGAATATGCCGAGGCATTTTATTAAACAATCCTGCTCCCCGTACAGCTAAGGTATCAGAATATTTTTTTGCGTCGGCTTTGCCGCCATCTCTGCTGGGAAAGCTTACATCGCGAGTTCTTCCAGTTCTTCCCATGTGTCTGGCGAAAATGCCGGCATTCAAAATTACCGCGATATGTTAGAGAAATTTTCGAAGCACATATGATTGTTAAGAGCTCGAATCTCCGTCGTATTAAATAAAGTTGGAGGCCGCTAAACAGTTTGTGGTAATAGTACTCTTGCATGCCTCGGATTTTGGCATTGAGAGATTTTTGGACAGCTTCAAGTTGTTCTAGCTCTTTCTCGAAGTTAGCATCAAAAGTAAAGAACAGCACTCTATTCTAGGCAGAATTGATTGCTTCCATGTGGTTACCATCACCTCTACTCTCGCGTGACGAGAAGTTCGTACAACCCATCCACTCCACCTCCTCCGATAACTCTAGCCATGGACCACACGATCCTTTAACTGATCACTGAAATTTGCAAATGAGGCTGCAGTAACTAGATTAAAAATAAATAAAATCTTTTCCAGGCAACAGATCGACCTGAAGCAACAGGTAAAGTGTTCTCGGTGCTGCAAGAAATGTGTTTATCAGCAAGAAACTCAAATTCAAATTCGTAGCTGTATGCCAACTGCGAACAACGATAATTGTAGCTTGGGAGAGCAAAATGACCTTAAATTGACTTAAATATATTTTGCAATTTACCGTTGGCCAGTGCTCACGCACGCGTGTTTCTTTCCATGAATAGTTTATTTTTTGCTTGAAGTCGGTAGGTTGAATGGAACAAATTTTATCGAGGATTTATCAATTTCCCATCAGCCTCATTTGCTAGGAGTGGACAGTCAAGGTACCGTACGTGTCGTCCATGCTCTAGTTATATGTTCTTCGGAGGTAGCATCGTCTTGCATTCTCACTCCAAGGTCTTTTAAAACTGTCTTTCTTTCCATTTAGTGCACATCGCTGGTAGTATATAGTGTGGATTCAAAGAATGTTTAATTCTTACCGTATCTTGGCAACTCGAATTTTGTTTCATTAAAAGCCATATTATTTTTAAGCGACTTTCTAGATCTCGCTGGACAGTTAGCAAGTCTTCCACAGATTGCACAGTAGCTATATTATCCGTGTATCATCAGCAAATGAAGAAGGGACTGCATAGTTGCATCCGCACCCCATGTCACTGATAATGGTAAGAAAAAGTACAGACCTAAGCACGGTGCCTTTGGTACTCCACTGAGTACCGGCTGTCTTGAAGAGACTCTGTTGGTGACGATTTCACTTTAGGTTCTATTTGACAGGAGCCCTTAGAGCCGCCCAAGACATTGTCCACGCATAGCCATACCGGAAAGCTATAACATTAGGATTCCGTGGTCAACCTTATCAGGAGCCTTAGCAAAATTTAGACATCTACGTCCACATTCTTCCCTTGACACAATGACTCTACGATGGAATCATGTTCCAGCAGTTTCACTGTAGTGGAATGTCCAACTCGAAAGCTATATTTTGGTGTGAGTAGGTCATTATATTACTCTCTAGATGGTGCACTAGGTGTTTACGGAACACTCTTTCGAGCGATTTTCCCTACGTGGCTAGTTAATGAGATAGGTCTATAGTTAGTTGGATCCGTACTATTTCCAGTTTTGGTGATTGGGATAATGATTGCAAGTTTATAAGTGTTTAGTATTGCCTCGTCGCCCAATGACTTACGCCACATAATGTAAAGCGGGTAAGATATGCTTAGTTTGCACATTTTGAAGATTTTTGCAGGGACATCACCTGGTCCTGAAGCACTGTTTCCGCTAAGTTCATCAATAGTCAATTCATTGCTTAGTTTTCTGAATTCGACTTCCATCAAGTAGTTACCATTTGTTTCTAACATTGAAGCTTTAGGGTTACTGATATTTTTGCTAAAAACTTTCTGGTATTAACGGCTGAGTATTTCGCTCATCTCTTGATCGGTGTCAGTCATCGATCCATTTTCGTCCAATACTGGCGCGATTTTTGCTTTCAGAGACGAGTAATTCGATGCATAAGTGATGAAGTACTTACTCTTTTCTTCCACCTTCTCGATCGCTTGTACTTTTTTCCCCGTTCTGTTGCTTTAATAGATAAATGACCTATATATGCGTAATATATAGTCTTGTGCCAAAAAACCTAGCATTAAAGTAATCTTCCATGCGGAAGCATGGCCGTATGGGAAACAGCTTGGGTGTGTGTCTGCATCGGCGAGCCCAGGTGATGGTACATGCCTTAGTAGGCTGTACGGCGCCGAACGGACATGTTTCTGACGAGATAGTTTGTTTTCGTTTACAAGAGAGCGTATTTTGCATGTTTTACGCAAGTCTGCAAAGTCAAAATTTGCTTATTAGTGAGCTAGAAAGAGAGCAACTTTCTGAAAATCCTTGCGTCAAATGTTTGCAACACCATATAACCAGGCAAAGCTAAAACTAAGGGACTTGAGAAGAAACACTCTCAGTGCAGTGATCTACCACATACTTCCCTAAACTACGTACGTACCTATGATTGTATTTCATAATCGCTGAATTGTTAGCACGGGCTGACTGTTGCTTGATTCGACAAGCGAAATTCATAAGATCGGTTTGACATAATCCGAGTACTGCAACAGCCAGACAACGGTATCATTTTAACTGTCAAATAAAGTCAAGATGCTGAGGACATTCCAGGGCAGTAGATAACCATCTTGAAATTAACTTAACGCTCCATACCTTACTTTCACATGTGATATTACGAAATAACTTGTTAGTTATTTTTCGAGGCTCAAACTGGTCGCAGAAAAGGTAAAGAGTTGCTGTGATGGTGTGACTGTACGATAGGTGAAAATCGCATGAACATTACAAGCTCTGATCCGCCGTCAGGACGGTAGCTCTAACGCACCGTAATTGAGAAGTGTCTGTAGAGCGATTTTGGAAGAGGCCGAGTTGTCGCTCCGGGAGGAGCATAGGGCGAGTGAGGGCTGGTGGACTCGAGACCACAGGGGTCATCTCTCGAGGGCCTCTCGTAGTTTATTACATTTCACTGAGCCGATAAGGACATCAAGCTCAAATTTCAGTGATCTACCTCGAGCGGTGGGAGCCTGCAGAGCTGCGGTAGAAAGGTCAGTTTGTCACTCAGGGCATATGAGCAACAGCCGCAATTTCCTCCCTATCGACGCTGCACAGTTTGCTCTACTTTTGCTTATACGCTTTGAATTTCCTTCACAGCAGATTTCCCTTGGCGCGAAACCGCAGACACGAATGGGCCAAAGTAAAGAAAGACTGACCCGCACAAAGAGCTCTACCTTCACAAGACTACCAATATAAGCTTCCTAAGAATCAGTCCTCTGTTTTACGTCAAACGCGACATTCGTTGCATCTGTTTTCTGCGGATGACGTAGCTTTGGAAGGTCCGATGTTAGCACTAATCATATTTGAAACTAATAGACATTATTCTTCTATGAATTCGTTCAGCAGAAAGCAATTCTGATAATTGCAGCAACCCTATGCTGTTGACCAGACTAATTAAATCAACAGTAAATCTTTCTACAGGTAGCTATCGCATCTCTGCCACAACATTTGCAACGCAGAGCTCGTCTCTGCACAAGTTCAGTACAAAACCCCTCTCTGCAAACACCACATCTCTGTTGCAACGTTTGCAAAACAGAGTTCGTCTCTCTATGCACCAGTTCATTATCGCATCTCTCTGTACAGGGCCCATATCTTTGCCACAGTGTCTCTGCAGCCTCCTGCTCGTCTCTGCACCAGTTCATTATCCCATCTCTCTGTATAGGGCCCATATCTCTGCCACAGTGTCTCTGCAGCATCCTGCTCGTCTCTGCACCAGTTCATTATCGCATCTCTCTGTACAGGACCCACATCTCTGCCATAGTGTCTGCAGCCTCCTGCTCGTCTCCGCACCAGTTCATTATCACATCTCTCTGTACAGGGCCCATATCTCTGCCACAGTGTCTGCAGCCTCCTGCTCGTCTCTGCACCAGTTCATCACAGCGCCCCTCGGCCCAGGCCTCACATATCTGTCACTCCACGCTAATCCATTTGTGCTCCCACTGCAAGTGCTCAAATCCTGTCGGAATACATTAGAATTCAATTATCTCGGTACAGGCGGCGCCTCGAACCAGGCCAGAAAATTGCCAAGTCCTAAACTGTCCTCATTGTCATTAGAGCGTGGAGGTAATGCCAGGCTCGGATGTTTTCCTCCCATAATCTGTAGCATCGTTTTCGTGCGGGGATCTGCTGAAATTTGCGTTTGTGTGACGCTGCTGAATTTTACTTTTGTGTGGGGCTGTTGAATTTAGCGTTTGTGTGGTGCTGCTAAAATTTGCGTTGTATAACGCTATTGAAACTTGCGTTTGTGTGGCGCTGTTGAAATTTTCGTTTGTATGACCCTGCTGAATTTGGTATTTGCGTGACGCTACAGAATTTAAAGATCGTGTGGCTCGTGATTTGTTGTGTTCGAGTAATGCTGCTAATTTTCCGTCATGTGACGATACTGACAGTTGCGTTCGCGTGACGCTGCTGCTGTTTGTATTCCTATAACGCTACTGACATTTGGGCTTGCGTGACACAATTAAATTTTGAGCACGTGTGACTCTACTGACTTCCTCATGGTTGTGATGTACTAAGTTTCGTATACAACTGACGCTATTGAATTTCAATGATCGTATGGCTATAATGAATTTGGCAGACGTGTAACGCTTTTGCCTTTTGTGTGGCGCCGAATAATTTCGATTATGACGCTACAGAGCTTCCTGGCGGTCTAATGCTACAGCTAAAGTTATTACCAGTGCTAAAGCTAACCGAATTAGATCATCTCCAGCCAGGTGGACAAATCGTACGAGCCTTTACGCTCTTTAACTTCAAGGCTGGAGCGGCGGCGCTGCACGTTCTGCAGCCAAATTGGTCATTTATCGGCGATTATCGGACCATGCCGGGCGTCACCAGCTATAGACATGGAATAATTGCCTATAAATTTCCACTGGGATTAGTGAACAGCTGGGATCGACCACACCACCCCCCCCCCCAGCCTGTTCTTTACAGGCCCCGGCAGGTGGCAGTGTTGCCGACAAGTGGTCCCTCCCTCTCTCCCTCTCATGCTACCCTCGTTACGCTCCTCCAGACGCAAACGATGTTATAGCAAACAGTGAGAGGCACAAAGCGTCGCCGCGGGACACACTCCTGCTCTCTTACTCCTAATAATACGAATAATACGCACTTAATGGCCAAACGCTTTGGAGCGTTCTGAAGGGCGTATTTAAAGAGGGTGTACATGTGTAAAGTGAGGGAGGCGTAAGTGAGAGCAGACACAGCAGCGATTTAAACCGAGGGACGCCGGAAATCAATTATACTTTCTGTGATTTTTTTTTTTTTTTGTTCGCTCTTTAATGATAATTATTTGGATGTGCCAAGTGCTCGCGAATTGCCCTACTGGTCCACGTACGAAGCATTATTGAATTACGGTTTCGTTACCGTATATTCGTATGTGTGGCTGTGTGTAGTTATCTTCATGTAATTTTGAACTTATCATCTGTATCAGCCGTTTTTTTTTTTGCTTGTTTTAAGCCATTATAGTTTGTTATCTTCTCATCGATGATCAATTTCTGTCGTCTTCTCGTTCATTACATTAGGAGCCATAATTTACAGAAGTCATCAGAAGTCGTGAGCTCGATCTTCCCTCTCTTGCATAGCCGACATATGAGGCGCCGTTATACATGATGTCTTATGGAGACACTCACGGCAATAGGTGCTAATATGAAGAGGTGCAGTATCAGGTGAGGATCGCCTGTATTACACTTCAAGCCGATATATTTTTTGTGAATTTATCACTTGTACAAGTTTTAGAAGTATGTGTGCAAGAAAAATGCAAAGGAATTAAATAAAGTATCCCAAACAAAGTTTGAAAGAGAAATGGAACAGCATAATACGAGGGCTTATAGCCAGAAGTGGTTATGTCCATTTTTGGCGAAATTGGGTTTTTCTCACAAGTGGGTGCTTGTGAGGTATATTTTTTGTGTCACAAGTGTCTATACTGTATCCCTACATACCATATCTCTTTTTAATGAAGAGACGAATAGACACTTGAAAGTATGTTGTATCCATTTTGTTACCTCCGGCAAGGAGGTTACGTTTTTGTCGTGTTTGTCTGACAGTTTATCTGTCTCTGTCTGTCCCCAAAATAACTCAAAAAGTTGTTACCCGATCTTTACGAAATTTTCAGTTATTGTTAGGTATGTTAACAGTAACAGATGATTATTTTTTATGAAAATCCGTTAATCCGTTTGTTTGTTTGTCTCCCTATTTTTTCTCAGTGCTAAAACTCACAAAGTTATGGATGGATTTTTATGAAATTTACGTGAGTTGTTAGGTTTACTATGAGGAAAAAGTAGCCAAATTTTTGTGATGATTTGTTTCTTCGTTTGCTGTGATGTTCAATTTTGTGCTTGTTGACGCAATAACTGAAAAAGTTTTCAATGGATCTTTACGAAATTTCAGGAGTTGTTAGTAATGTTAAAAGACTTAAATGATTAAATTTTGATGATTTGTTGGTCCGTTTGTGTGTTTGAGCTATGTTTGTCATAATGTTGGTTGGCAGCATAACTCAAAATGTTATGAATTGCAGAAATTGTTAAAGCTATCAAAAGGCTCAAATGATTAAATTTTGGTGTTAATACGAACAAATTCGTGGTTCCAAAACCAATTTGAATTTTTCATTACCGTTGCCTTGCTTGGCATAGCTATGCGCTTTCTGAGTGCTCTCTAGTTATTCCCGTAATAATCAATGCAATTTACTTTCTTCATGAAATATTTATTGTGACAAGACCTCGAAGTATGAGACACGATGGGGCTGCTCAATCTTGAAGAGCGAGTTTTCACGGTGGAATGCTACATTCAAATTCGGAGCCCAAATGAGGTTATCCGGCAATTCCATCATCGCAACTCACCAATGGAAGTAACTGCAACTACCAGAACCTGCTGCAATAGGAACAAGAGAAATTCCGGTCGTCACCGCTCGACAAGAACAGCTGAGAACGTGCAACGGGTCAGTGAAATTTTGGAAACTGATCCAAGAGTTAGTGCTCGCCGCAACCCGCCCTGATTACCTAAGTCTTGCTTCTATGAGACAACCCGATTAGATCTCCGCTGGCATCCGTACAGGATTCAAGGGCGTGCTGCAATCAGACGCCGGTGCTACCCTCACAGTGTTACCCGGTGTTACCCCGAGTTGCGGTGAATGCGACGTGCGATTTCAGCGCCCTCAAGAAGTGTTGTGGAATTTGCAGAAAACTCGTACCTACGTAAATATTTCTGGCGGAACCTTATTATGGTTGTATTTTAGGATAAAAAGTTGAAAAAATGCGTAAAAGTGCTTCAAATGCAGGAATTCAAGCTATATATGGCAGTCAAACATATTTTAATACCAATTGATAAGTATAAAAGTCAATGTTTGTAAACAAAGGAGTGTAACCCAGCTCATAACCCTACAATTTTGGAGGTTTGTCATCGGTGTCACCCGGTGGGCTCCGGTGTTACCCAACCTGTGTCACATTGGTGGCCGGTGTAGCACAGGTGTCAAGGCCTGATTGCAACACGCCCCAGGTCAAGCATCAGCTTTTCTCGGGTGATTTTCGGAGACGACTTAATATTTGCACTTGGTTTCTTGAGAGACCAGATGAGTTCTTGAGGTTTCTTGTCATAGGAGGCGAGGCCGCATTTCAGATGAATAGAATGCTTACAACCACAAATGTGAGATATAATGCTCCGAAAAGCCATCCCTCATTGGAACACACCTTTTTCAAATCAATGTCAAGAGAGAGACATTCGGTACGGTTGGCTTATGCTGAATCGGGGAGATCATATATAGGGCTATGCTTTTTCCAAGACAATGTTAACGGTGAAACTTATCGTCAGATACTTAATAAATAAATCGTCCCTGCTCTAGTGGAACATTATGTCCTCCACGAAAATGGCACTTTCGTGAGCCCATAGTGGGCTCAAAACGGAGCCCCAGTCCATCGCAGGATAATGGTGATGGAACGTCTTCAGCCGCTGTTTCTGGACCGCATAATTTCGGTAGGTCGTGATAACGATTGGCCGCCTAGGTCACCGGCTCTAACTCCTCTTGACTTTTATCTCTGGGGTTACCTCAAGAGCAAAATGTTCCTCACTCCACCAGGTAACCTCGCACATTTGCGTCAAAGGATCATGATGGAAGCTGCTCAAATTCCACGGGACATGAACATCCGAGCATGCACGAAATGAGAAGAGCTGAACTTTGCAGCCGTAACGACGGAGGACACATCGAGGGGTGTTACAGACGGCCCGACTCAGTGCATTGGACCGCCCCACAAAATAACATTCTCAGAATTGGATGCTGTTACTTGATAATGTATAGTGTTTCTGCAGAAAAATTAGTAAACTTAAAAGCTCTTTTAGTCTTGATATTATTACTTTCCTGACGGTAAAGTTTTTTTTTCGGACATGCTGTATAGTCTTTTGTCGGCCTACCGCATGGTACACCAAGCACTCAAGGGTCACGGCAGGGAAGAGTTCCGTAACCTCGGACACATTTAGCTACTTCCCCCAATATTTCAAAACATCGCTTGCCAGCCACACACAACCGACGCAATTACGCAGAACCCAAATGCACCGACCTCCCCGACCGTCAGCGTAATTTGACGGGTCATGTCGCTGCCCGTGGGACGCATGACACAATGGAGCGCTGGGCCAAAAACAAATGAGTATGGCGAGTGTAGTGTTGTAGTACAACAAATTGCCCTTTAATGGTGCCGAGTGAGCGTGTTGGCTGAAGTGTTGACACTGCCGCTGGACCGAGGTGCAATAGCGGGTGCATGGTCCAACCGTCCAGCCGTGTTACACTGCAGTAGTCTAGTAGACTGCAGCTGATCCATAAATGCAACAAAGTTTCATAGCTATCGGATATTACGGTACTGATTTTTTGGCTGTTCACTAGGGTGGAGTGAAAAAGCAAACTTTCGAATTTTTTTTTTCAATAGTGAGATTTAGTTGCCATAGGATTGATGCAAGAAGGTTTTTCCAAAAATCTAGCGCCTTAAGGTGCCCCAAGACTGTTGAAATTACTGAATTTTGTGAATTTTCATTAATATTCTGGAATTGAAGAAAGTGCTTGATGGCCAAAACATTCATTTATACATTTTTTTAAGTTGATTATACAATTTTAAGCAATTACACTAAACTAAAGATCGTGCTATAACTTCTATTACAGTAATTAAAAAATCAATGCAATTTGCTAAAATATATATATATATTAAATTGTTATTAGCTTTGCGCCACCTGAAGATGCTTGAACGCTGCCTTGCAGACTTGAGCATGTTATTAGTATATTATGCTTTATTACAATAATTTTGGTATTGGATGTAGCCTCACAGTTTCTAACTATGATTTATAGATGTTTGCATTTTGAAAATTTGCTATATTTAATATTCGTCAGGCACCTTATAATATTCATTTACACTTCTGGAACTTTAACATAATTGTTTTGAGGCACTTCGGCAACTTAATTTCTGTATTGGAAGTCACATTTTATAAAAAGTTGCAAAACCCCCTATTTTCGCTAAACCCTACAGTGTTCACTGACATTTGTAAAGAATTTAATTAGTTGCATGTAAACCTCATAAAAGTATTTTAAGTAAAATATGTGATGGTTAATATGAACAGTTATCTAATTTCTTATTAATTATTTCTTATTCAAGATAAAGTGCAAGTAACCGTTAATATTATTCTTCAGTAAAATGTTTAACAAATTGAACTAATGTATGAAACGATTAATGTAAACTGCCATTTTTTCTTTTATTATTTACTTGATTATACCTATAGATGATACCTATTTTTTAAATCTGGAGACCCTTCACTTTTTGAAAATTATAGACCTATATCTACTTTATCTGTTTATAACAAAATTTTTGAAGATCTTATTTTCATACGTCTCAATGCACATTTTTTATAGTGTAGAATTATTTCATCATCCCAGTTTGGTTTTAGGAAGGGTACAAGCACGTCATCCGCAGATTTATCTGTTGTTTCTGATTTCTTGCAAACCTTTCATCAGCGGAAGTATGGCATCTGCCTTTTTCTTGATTTGAGGAAATCCTTTGATTGCATTAGTGCGGAACTTCTCTTTGCTAAACTGAGAGGCAGCTATGGAGTTAGACACAATGCTTTAAAGTTACTACATTCATACCTCTCCAATCGTTGCCAGTATGTAGCATATGATAATACCTCCTCATCGGAAAATATGGTGTCATTAGGAGTACCGCAAGGATCAACATTGAGCCCATTCCTTTTTAATGCTTTTATCAATGACATTGTTTCCCTTCCTGATATTATATAAGTGTGTTTTATTTGCAGATGACCCTGCATTTTATGTAACCGACAATAGTTTTGAACGTGCGATTGACAAAATTAGGCTGTTCATATCGCGATTATCGCATTGGTTGCGGGTCAATAATCTTATTCCACACGAAAATAATACGAAGTTCATGCTTGTAACCACTAAAGATACTCCTCAATTACCTGACATTTTATTTAATGACGTGAAACTAGAATATTGAACGGAAATAAAATATCTTTGTGTCACCATAGATTTCAAAGTTTCTTTCTGTAGGCATATCACTGATGTTTGTGTAAAACTGAGTAGAGCGTTAGGTATGGTCCGCTATGTGTCGAGAAAGATTCCGTTATCCCCGCTGATCGATATTTATTATGCTACAGTATATCCGCGTATAATATGTATATTGCGTTGAGATATATGGGGAGGTGTACCACAATCCTCTAACAACTGTATTGCTGTGTTAATGAACAAGCTACTTCATATATCGTGCAATATTGAACGTACAAACTGTATATTACGTACCTGAAATCCAACATACGGAAATGTACAAAGCCCTGGGACTGCTGCACCTTGATGATATATTTTGATATATTTTACTCAAACTAGCCCATAAGTTTTTATACAACGACACATGTTCATATAATAAATATCTCTTGCCTCTGGTTCCTCGACACGAATATGCAATGAGAAGGATTACATTTATTTTACCATCAGTTCGTCTTAATGTTGAAAAACAGGGCACCATATTTCAACTAGTAAAGTTAATTAATGAAACTGATGTTGAATTGCTGCAACCAATGACAAATCGCTGTCTCAAGAGAGCATTTAAGGCATACCTATGATGCATCTATTCTATAATTGTCTTTATATTCTTACGTATGTGTATATGTTTAAAATTGTAAACCTGTATAAGTTGTGTAAACTGTGTTCTGATTTTTGATTGAATTCCCCAAGACTTAATGTGTATGATACTGTTTTTAGGTACAAGAAGTGAAAAGGCTTAAGTATCCCATTGTTAATGTGAAATTTTTAATTTCTTATTGTAATAATTCCTTTGTATTGGATCAGACAAATAAATTTTTATGGAGTTTCAAAGATAAACTTATTTAGTTTAAAATGTTGCAGGCTTCCAGCGATGGCGCTCACCTTCTCGTCTCTTCGCATACCAAAGCAATGAAAAAATAGAGGAAATCACACGAAATGATGAAATATGTTAAAAAAAATATTTTAAAATAGTTTGTTATGTAAGCTACGTACGTATAAGCAGCGTGTTGAGTTTGACAACAAGATAAGCTTCAGATAAAGTCTCTTGGGATGCACACAGCCACGGCATGTACCATCATCCGAACGGAACAAATGTAGCTATAGACAGATACACACGGACACAAACTGTTCCCAGTACAACTGCGCTTCCTCTTAGAAATCAGCAGGCAGTGATACTTAGTACCAGCTGTAGGTGTACAGGATGGCAGTAACACAGAAGCTGCTGGTTGATGAGATGCCGCGCTCCACGGAGGCGCACACTTGTCAAAAAGCGTACTTAGCTCGTTCACTAGTAACGCTACATGTCAGATCCCCCTGCACTGGTCCAAATAAATATGGCGATATTGTCGACCACCAGTTCTGCCAATTTTTGCCTATTTTGTTAGCTAAAATATAAGTATATTAATGTAACCGATAACAATAATTCATATGTGTATATACTATCTGCTCTTACGAGAACAAAATTTCAGTAGTGCAATAATTAACCTTAAAGTGCCTGACCAAAACTTATAATGATGTAGTAATAACAAGATGTAAAATTAAAAAAACATACAGTACGCCCAAATGAGCATATCATTTTCACCGACAGTATGCTAAATCCTTCAGGTTTTGTTTAGACATTATACAGCCCCCGACTGGCTAAATTGGTATCAACAGCTTCAGCTTTATAGTCCTGAGTAAGGAGAGTGGCCCACTTTTTTAGCTTAGGAAACACCGGAATAAGGGCTACTACTATTCAAGTTTGCTTCACACGTCGTTAGGACTACTAAACATCTGCAACCTAGTGGCACTCTGCATGGGTGACTGTGATAAATTTAGTACAAGAGTGTTAACGAGAAGGCAAGTTTCACTTTGATTTTAGAAAAAAAAATCAAAATTTTTAGTTTGGCAAATTAAATTTTCATAATTAAATAAATATGTTTATTATAAGTAGAGAATTACCAGCACACAAGCCTTATGTACTATTTTATTACTCAAAGCGTCAGTATCTGCAGGCAAAGCGTCAGTACATGCTTCAGTACCTGCAAGCAAAGCGTCAGTACCTGCGTCAGTACCTGCAGACAAAGCGTCAGTACCTGCAGGCAAAGATCGTACCTTACCTCTGACAGCAAAATATCAGTTTGCGCCTGACACTGTTTTGAAGCAGCCTCAAGTAGAAGACAAAAGATAGTAGAAGTTGTCTAATATAAAATTGCGTGCAAAGCAGCCCTAACATTTGTCAGGTTGCTGTAACTCAAAACATTGCACCAAGTACTAAAGGTAACAATTCGGCTATCTAAACTGAGTTGTGTTCACATTTCCCTGTTTAGAACACCTCGGAGGCATTTAAACCAATCAACATAACGTAAATAGTTTCCTCAAAATTTAGTCAGCTGAGTAACTACATAACCATGACTAGCTTTTACGATACAAATTTGCAAATGCAACATAAAAGATAACACTTGTCTCTCTGTATACCTATGCAATTAAATATAATTAACTGGAACTTGTGAAAATTCCACACAACAAAGCCGTTGTTTATATCTCAGACCAGCATCATCCTAATTTTCCCCTATCTAATACTGCAGGAATATGGGAAAATTCTGCAGAAAAAAAATGTTCCTCAATTATGATGCCGCCGGAACCGCATCACGCCTACGAAGGTTGAAAAATGTTCCAAGTCCGGCAGTGAATCCACTACCTTAGACCTGCGAGTAGTAGTTGCTTAAACTTGAACTTGACTCCGCTATTAAACAAATAAATAACTTTTATTTAGAACAAAAGAAGTTCACAAAATACCCTTACAAGTACAAACAAAGTAGCTAGCCAAATTTAAACCTAGTGATTAGGCCCAGTCACAAATATGGGTGGCCACGCACAATGAGATTAAGTAGATACACTCAGCCTACACCTGCAGACACGAATGACATTGAGCAGCTCGTTCCAACACAAGAGCGCAGGTAACAGACAAGGGAGTAAGAACTTTTTTTCTGCGTTCGTACAGAGAATTTGTCAGTGACTCAAGCTTACCCTTTACAGTGTGATGGAGACACATCGTTTCCTGATTACAAACCTGGCCAATGGGCTTCTAACAATGATTATATAGTACAAATTGCAACCAGAGCTCAGTCACCAATATACCAACAGGCTCTCATATAGTACTACCGCACCTCGAGCAATCAAAACCTCAAGTAGCAAAAAGGAAACGTACAGTAGGAAGACAGATAAATCAGCTCACGAAATGCAACGAAATGGAAGCTTAGAGAAGTAGCAGGTAATAGGCACATCAGCTACAGGTCATTTCGATCGTGATGGTCATTGCCTACATACAATATCCTAACCACCGCTGCTTGAGCGACGAACTCTGATAACTTGGATTAGAGCATATCCCTTGGAGCATTGAGTTATCAGACTTGTCTACTCTCATCTGCAGGCTATATTCACATTTACGAGCAAGAATATGGAGACACACTACGTCAAAGACATCACTAGCTCTTGTGTATCTGGGCACACCAACAACCGTCGGAATATGTCATTGTACGCAACACGCATATTACTGACTGATAACCTGTCTAGTGAATTTGGCCCAAAATAAGCTGCCATACTTTGGATAGCTATAAGTTTTAAACAGCTGGATCTTCATAATCAGGGAGCATCTATTAAACTGCCGTAATATCTGATTGCTTGTGACATTTAGGCGTCTAACCTCTAGTCCAATGTCTGCCCAATCGTCAAAGTTTTCATCAAGGAGATGTCCCAGATACACAAAGCTCTCAAGACCGTAACATGGATACCTCAAACATGTCATCATTTTCTCCCTATCTAATACTGCTGAAAGCGTCACGGTCGCACTAGCTCAGTAATTAAGTAATTAACTCAAGGACAAGCATAATTATAATGTAGATTGAAGCAAAAAATGCTTACGACAAAAGGTACTTCATTAGATATTCTAGCAGTTTCTTTTTTAACTAGACTGCCCACGTTGTCAATAATGACAGCGAAGAATATGTGATGACCCGTCTTGTGATGCCCGTAGCATCATCACGAAGATATTAAGGCAGAGCCTTACATGTATAGAAGGGAGCTCCCTGTCTAGGTAGTACCGCGTGTTGACTGGACATGCACTATATGATTTCTCAGGTTATTGACTATTTAGGGTAGACGGATGAACTCCCTTCTATACATGTAAGGCTGGCATTAACTTCCTTGTGTAAGATGCAATGCAACTGCCAACTTGAATTTAGGAACCTTGCAGATAGGCGTGCAAGTCTGAATAACACCAAGCTTTCTTATGGTGATACGCTAAAAAGCAATTTTTTTCGCCGTCAGTCGATATTGCTTCTAATAAATACGGAGCTCTGTATCCAAGATACTCAAGGGTGTCATATAACTCGGACTCTCAAAATTTTTCCTCAGGAGCAAACTTGTTCTGTTGAAAGAAGAACGCAAAAATGAAGAAAACAATTTGCTGCCAAGAATTCATAGTGGGTCTTTACTCGCCTGCTGACCGCTCAAGAACATCTTACCATTTGCCTCGGTAATAATAATAATATGCAGTCAAAATAAGAGTATCAGTTTAAATTAAGGGCAGCTGAAGTTTGGATGAAGGAAACCTCAGAAGAGAGTACACATCACGATGGAAGAGATTGTTTAGAGAAGCTGTATGCATCTGCATCGAGTAGACTTCAACGTTGTCAAAGAAAGATCGGAATCAGATATGCTGTTGGAGTGCCCTCATCTACACCCTGGAATATTTTCTACCTATCAGTTTTCTATGATTCTTGGCAGGATGACCACAGTCTTCAAGCAGATGAATAAACTGCTGAATCCAGGAAGGCCAGAGCTAATATCTTCCTATTTATTTCGTTAAGAGCGTAACACGAAACATATAAATAAATGCATAAATATACTGGGTGTCTCAAAAAAGGTTACAGTTTCAATTGCCTGCTGTTTCAATCGCATCGAACAAAAGAATAGATCCTATATGGGTTGGGACTGTATCTTATATACGGAAATAGAGCAGCTTATTGAAAACGTAATTTTTTTTAGACACCCAGTATAAATAGATGAACACACGACGGCCATTCTTAGTAGTAAATTAGATCAATTGTGTCAAAAGTGCTAATGCCTTCATAAGTGCCTACATACGTTGTGCGACGCTGTTACCATATAAGGAAGGTTAAACATCTATGGGTCATCAGCCAGGCACAGCAATGGCTGATTTTTCAACACAAGAACCTGAGCTTCTCGATCTGACTGAGTCTACATATATGGTTGACTCATGTTCGGAGGTGTGCCTGTTACCGAGGCATTTTCCTGTGCTCCTGCTGGTGACCATAATTAAAGGTTAGGTCAACTTCCTAATTCTTCTGTTTCTGTATATATCTCGAATTTTATTATTTTTAGGCTGAAACTCGATTACTTTTTACTATTATAGGTACACAAAACATTATGTTGGTTAATTACAATAGCCTTTCACTGGTCTAGCTGGCTCGCTCAGCCAACAGTGCTGAGTATATATGTACATGAGCTAGTATTAAAAGCAGTTAGATAAACTTACTTATCTACGGCAACACCCTACGGCCACATATGAGTAGTAATCACTGTACAAACGAGAGCTTCATTGAATTAATGACCTGAGAGTGTCGATACTTTCATTGATAATCCTTGCAGAAGTCAGTGTTTTTGTGGCAATATTTTTTACTTTTTGAAACACGAAGTCAGACACACTAGCTTAGTTTATTTATTTATTTATTTATTTATTTATTTGCATGGCATAATGTTAGAGTGTCGCAGGGGCACAACATCAGAGTAACACTAGCTGCAGCTATATGAGCAGAAATGGTCACGACTTGGACTCCAGTTCCATAGGAATTGATTTCCTCCGAGTAAGAAAGGAGCAAGGAACAGCTGGAATCAGCGAGAATTGAACTGTGGCTGTTCCCAGTACCGAACCGTCCAGTAGAGCTGCCAGCTGCACTGGCCCGAAGCTCCGTGTTGTAGCAGTGTCAGGTGAACAATAGTGGCAAGAGAAGCAGAGAGGGGGCACCAACTGTATAGAAGTGCCAGACAGCATGAAGGTAATTTCATAAATTCAAATTATTACAGTACTAGTGCTCTAAAGTATTGTGTAAAAGGCCCATTACTCTTTGCGAAATATTTTCACTGAAAGCAACTTCATACATAGAGGCATCATCAACTTCTCGCTGGTGTACACGCAACTATTATATTATATTATATACTCTATATATAAAATATATTGGACATCTACAGTATATACGTACAATGTACATTATACTAAAACTCTGTGACCTTGTTTGTTTATTTATTTATTTACTTGCTTGTTTGCACGTAATCTGTGTCAATAGACACAGGGAAAATAAACTGAGCACACAAGTGGGCAGAATTTGCTGGCAAAATATCAACGTTCAGGAGTCAAGACGAGACGGATTCTTATGGAGCGTCGTAACTTTGATACCAATTGCTATATACACCGAGTGAAATTCTAAAATATTAGTCTCGTGGACAGTAGTAGCAACCAAGACGATTGAAGAAGAGCATCTGCATGTGAACTATTTTTAAGATCAAGAAGAATAACCCCATTTGTTACACGATAGGAAGAAATTTGAGCGTTGAAGATTTAATGACACTATATCAATGGGGAGAGGGGATATAGCTCATAGAGGGCTGGGGCGTGGGGGGACCCACCTGAGCTCGTCTGCCTAAACGTGTACGCAAAATGTAAAGGTGATACAGGAAACACAAATGGACTACGTCATATATACATATATTTATCTTTGCTTACATCTACAGTGTTGAATATTCCTTAGAGAGTAAAGAAGATGATGATTGTGACCCAGTGGGTCACAGGCACTAACTTGACCTGTACCGAAAGCTTGGCCACTTACAAAGTGACTTCTGTACTTGTCCTTAATAACCAATTATGATGAACCTCAACAGACGTCCTAAAACATGTTCAACGTATATATATATGTGTGTGTAATTCATCCGAAAGGACGTTCTTGGTGCAATGAAAAAGAAAAATGAGGAGTATTCTTCCTATTCAGTATGTACAGTATGCAGAACTTGGAACTAAATAACTTTACATGTCAATACTCAACGTGCCGCGATTCCCAAACGTTCATATTTATTATACTACGCGGTCCAATTTCTCGAAGTTTATTTGGTAAATGTACAAAGCATCGTAAGCCATAAAAAATATAACCAATATACAGCTCGAAGCGATCTCTGTAACTTTAACATTTGTAAACAAATCTCAGCTTTCCCTTAATTTTTACATTTAATTAATACAACGTAGCGACCCTTGAAAACACATAAGTAATACACTACGCATTGTTATATTTTAATAAAATTATTTACCTAGCATCGTCATTCCTAACCCTTCCCAATTACAAATTTTCGGTGAAACTACGGTGACGTATGGTCCGCACACGGCCGCCGCAAGTCGCGAATTTGAGCGGGGCATCCGTGAGGCTCGGGTGCTGCTCGGTCGCTATGCGCGTTTTTTAGACTGGCAGAGGCGACCTCGTTCCGAACATAAATGCCCAAAGAGCGCGCTTGCCCGACTGTGTTCCACGGATGTTCCACGCCTCCGCAAAAGTAGAAGTGTACTGCTTTTTTGGTCAAAGCGAGGAAGGCGAAGAATGTCCGTAGAACACGGCAAGTACGCCCTTTAGAGCGATTTATGTTCGGAACGAGGTTGCCTGTGCCATCCTAAAAAACGCTCATAGCGACCGAGCAGTACCGGAGCCGCACGGATATCTCGCTCAAAGTCGCGACCAGGTGCACACCGTACGCCGCGCATGTTCCACCGAAAATTTTTAATTTGGGTTACGAAACAGTACACGTTACGAATCATAAAAGTTCATTATTAATACTTGCTACGATCCATGAGACTTCACAAATAAGAAGCGTTGCGATCCCTCACAATTCAGATTAATACTTACTGCAATCTGTTGGAGTCTATAGCTAAAAATTGCTTGTTACAATCTATAAACGTCTGTAATTGATGGACGTACAACGACCCTTAAAGTTCACTTTATATACCACAGTAGATTAGCTTAGATAGGCGGCAGTAGACAGGCCCATTCTCAAAGAGACGCCGAAACTTACACCCCGGCCCTCTATGAGCTATTGCCATTATGTTAGTAGGATATAAAAGACTGGGAAAAAGAGAAGATGAAAAAAGAGGAAGGAGAAGAATCTCAGCAGAAGTGACGATCATGAATGCACACAATCACGATTAATAGCCGCTGATATGCGGAGTAAAAGATGTCAGACAGTGTAGTTGGAGCGGAAGAGAGAAGAAGACGGATTAGAGAAGCCTGGGAGGCTTTGGCCGTTGCGAGTGTGTGACTCCTGGAGGAGGAATCCTTTGCTGCGGGGGATGTCTCTCTCAATGTATGTCAAGATGATTTTTAAACGCGTTGACTGATTCCACACTGTCAACGTCGGAAGGGAGTCTATTCCAAATGCTGAAATACGGAAAGAACTGCTGGATTTAAGGTCGTTCTTCGAGCTTTATGCTTCAATTTTTGACCGTTGTTTCACAAGCGATCATTGAGGTCTCCACTCTTTCAAAAAGTCCCGTTATAGGTACGTCGTTGAAGCCATTCAAATACTTAAATATTTCTATTAGTTGCCCCTGAGCCGTCTTTGCTCGAGAGAGATCAGACCCAGTTCCCTTACGCGACATTCATACAGCTTGTTTAGCAGCTGAGGTATCAATTTCGTTGCTCTGCGTTGGATTCTTTCCATGTTATCGATATCTTTGTACAGATGTGGCGACCAAAATTGAACAGCAAATTCTAAGTGCAGCCGCACTAATGCCTTGTACAAGGGGACGATGATGTCCTTGGATTTGTATTCAAAATTTCTGGTGATGAATCCGAGTACTCTCATGCCATTTTCACACTCGTTTCAACTTCCTGATTGTGTTATAGTTTGTTTGTAATAGTGATGACCAAGTCACGTTGTTGGGTGACAGTACCCAATTCCGTCCCATTCATTTTCAATGGGGTGGAAGGGTTCACCAGCCCTACGTGCATTACTGGGCATTGGTTGACATTAAAATTCATCTGGAACGTTGCGCTCCATTCCATGAGGCAATCAAGGTCTTGTTGGAGCTCGGCTCTTTTCGTAGCAGGATGACATTGTTTAGTATCATTTGCAAATTTACTGATTTTACTACGGGTGTTAAGTTCGAGATCATTGATGTAAATTGAGAGCAGAAGTGGGCCAAGCACGCTACCTTGTGGAGCCCCTGATGATACCTGTTTCCAGGCTCTCGACTCTCCTTCAAGCTTCACTCGCTGCTGCCGACCCGTAAGCCATGCCTTGATCCGTCATAAATAGTCACCCTGGATTTCATGGGCTTCCAGTTTTTTCATTAGCCGGTGATGGGGGGAATTTATCAAAAGCCTTTTGGAAGTCTAGATACACAAGGTCTACACCCCTTTCTTCATCTTTAATATCTGTAACTTTTGAGAAAAAGTCCAGTAGGTTTGTTAAGCAGCTTCTTCAATTTCGGAAGCCATGTTGAGTGTCGGATATGAGCAGCTGCATCCTCATATGATCAGTGATGCGCTTTTTTCAAAAGGCGTTCGATGATTTTGCTGACGACCGAAGTAAGACTGATTGGTCGATAGTTGCAGGGGCTTTTCTTATCCCCCTTCTAATGTATCGGTATTATTTTAGCTAGTTCCAATCCTGCGGAACTTCGCCCGTTCTTAGAGATCGATTACTTATTTTGAGCAGTGGCTTCACAATGACTGGAGACATTTCTCGTAGTACACGGGGAGTGAGATTATCTGGGCCAGTGGATTTGAACACATTTAGGTGAGTTAGTTCTTGAAGAACCTCAATCTCCGTGAAAACACATGTGTTCATGGGAGCAACTTGCATCGGTGCTGGTTCAGGAATATTCGTAACATTTTCAATAGTAAATACAGAGGTGAAATAGTCGTTCAGGATTGTGACTTTGTATCTTAGGTCATTGATGATTGCACTGTCAGGTCTTTTTAGCGGACCTATGGTTACCATCCCTAATGCTAACATATACGACGTGAACCTTTTCCTATCGTTCACTATTGATTCACATCGAATAGTGACGGAAAAAAGTTACGATGCTACACCTCTCGTATACCCCGCAACACTCAGGTATAAGCGGCCTGGTTCCGTACGTACCACATCGTCCCTGCCAACAAAACCCCCACCACCGCAGACGAGGCGACACAGCGATTTCTGCAGCACGCATTTCCTTCGCTCGAAACTCAGAGAAAATCCGTGTTGTGCACCAAAGGCAAGCTGCGTTGCCTGAATTAATGTATTGCGCCGATGTCAATACCAATGTTGAAAACAGCGGCAGGTGCGACGCTGCTGACAGCCCCGTATTACATTTGTCCCGTATTCGGTCGGCTGAAGCAACGACCCAGAAAAAAGAAACTGTTCGGCATACGCAATAGGGCAGAAGATAAGACAGTGTTCGGCGCAAAGGACGGATCTGACAACGATTGATTTGCAGATATGGCAGATCTTTTTTGAAGGCATCACTGGAGACTTGACGCATTCATTTCAATACATGAATAAGCGTTCTTAGAGGACCTGCCGAAGAGAATCATTGAGGCAGAATGCGTAGCTCCACGAAACAGGGATGCTACGAAAAATTTCTTTGCCCTGCGTGCCAATATCCAACATACTCATATTGAATTCGAGTGATCTACTATAAAGACTCGTTCACACGAGAGTCAAGCGAACAACAAATTGCCTCTTCATCTGAATACACTGTTGTGAAAACTATACGCTCTGGCGTCACTGCACCAGTCATAAGACCCCAAATGAAACATTGAGCCACCTAGGCCGCCCTAACTGCTGCTAAGAAATGTCAATCAGAGAGCCATTCACGGCCGACATGAACGCCTGTATTCCTACTCGGCTGAACAATAAATCCGGCAACGAATTCCAAGCCACAAGAGATGTGGGCATGAAACTGAACTGACGTCTGTGCTACCTAACAGTCTCCAAAGCAAGGGCCTGTGCACCAACCAAAACTAGTACGTGTGTTTCTCCGAAAGATTTTGCGGGCAGGGACAAAGGGATGCAACCAATGACCCTCACTGTTGTAACCTTTGCAAAACGTACGTAGATAAACAAGTTCACCAAGTCATTCTGGGCACAGAGCCAACTAGTTGAACGACAGCTCGATCCTGTAAACGAAGGTGACTATTGGCAGCTGAAGAACAATACTCCAACAGAGGTGTCAAAAGGGCATAGATGCATCTACGGAACACATCCCTAACACCAAACACGGTATTGGCTCTGAAGAACCCGAGCCCTCTAACCAGTGCCTCAGCAAGGCCCGGGACAGAAAAGGGTCCCAACTACGTCCCGTAAGACCTGTGTTTCTACTAAGAAGGTTTGTAAAATGTTCACCGATGACAAGGTTGTCCTAAGAAAGTGTTACGCGTGAAGCTTCGGTTATCTGTTCACTTCTCTGTTGTCTTATAAGACACAGCAACACAGCCCAGCGATAAATTAGAAGAACACGTCCATTCGACCCTCGTGGGCGCCCACTTCAGGCCCAGCGTATCAACACATAAAATAAAACCGTTTCTGATAAGGTGATCGATAGATATGAAGAGTTCCCCTCTCCATATTACTGCCAAGCTTACGACTGTCTCAGAACATCAATTATGACTCCAGCTTACCTCTAGAAAATCAGGCAGCAACAGAGTTAAGATACAAGAAGTCATACAGCAGTTCACTCCAATAGACCTGGAGAGAAATTGGCAAGTAACTTCGCCACAGCCGAAACACACCAGCTCGGTGGCTGTGGGTGGCGTCCGGTGTGCGGACCATTCTGAGCGACGGTAGTAAATGCGCTGCGTTATACTGGCAGGCGAGAATATGAGTACATGGCGGCCCAGACTGAAGGACAGGTCCATCGAGATCATTTGATCTTATAACTATCACTTGTCTAGAGTTTTAGTCATGAGCGTTGGTTGCATTAGTTTGAAACTAGTTTAAGGTGTTCATTCAGAACCCTTGAAATGGCCACAAGTTCAATCCAAAGGCTTCTGGGTGACTTTGATTACGCCACTTTAAAAGATATGATCTAATATTGTAGGGCACTTCACCAGTCTGAATGAAACTTCAAGCGTCAATCACACACAGATTACGCTTGGTAGGAGCGGAAACTCAATCTTGCTGAGCCATCGCAAACGTTATCGATATAAAATTAGCGTCTGAAAGTTTATCTAATGTAGCTAATCAGGCAAACTTGATCAGAAATGATATCTTTTTAAGCTAAGACTAAGTGATTTAAACCCTTTGGCTGGAACACGCTCTTGTGTGAGGACGTCGCCCTGCACATCCGCAGGTGGGGATGCAGCCAGTGCTCTGAACCGGTGTTGCCAAGCGCCGGAAGGTGAGGTTGCATCCTTTTGCACGGCAGAAAAATGTGCAGTTTTCTCAATTCTAATTCCCTCTAAACTCAAAGAAATATCCCAAAATTTGCTAGTGACCCTTGCTCAGCCGACTGACTTGTCGGTTAACACATTAGCATGTGTTTTATTCGACACAATTGTGTCGGCTGGGATGCAACAAAAACCTCACGCACACTGAACCTCCTGCGCACGAAGAAGACAAAAACTATCGCCCGCCAGACCCGCGTGTATTTAAAGCGGTTGATGCGGTCACTGTGACTGTTGCTTCAATGCTATATAAAACCGTTTAAATTCCTCCCAGTCATTTTCGACGACTGGTTTCACTGGTACATAAATAAATAACCAGAGTGAATTATGAAGTAGAGTTGATTCAGTATCAAATATCACTCATGGAATATTTGTTATGGGACAGAACACATTTGGCTCGTTTTTACTTAGTGGAATTTACAAAATTACTTGTTAATTCATCTACCACTTCCTGCGATGTTAACAGCTTGTCATGCTTGTCTAAGAGGTAATATTGTTAAAGCTATCAATTCAATATCCTGATATTGCTTTCCAAAGTGTAGTAAGAAGAGGACTATGGTTTAAATCTTAGTCAGTATGGTTATAAAAAGATTAATTTGGCAGGAAGCATGTGCCGCTGAATTTCTTAAAACATTAAAGGTTAATGCAAATTTTTCAAATTAAATGAAAAGTTCTTAAAAGGTTTGATGTATTGTTCTATTGTAGAAATACTGACACAGAAAAATTTCAAAGTAAATTATTTAAAATTATGTAAAATTAGCCACGCAACATATGATGCTCGTATTTAATACGTGTGAAATATACATTTGACACGGAATGAAGCATGATTATTTTATATTTTCAAAGACTTATGAGTAGAGAAAAAAATCGTTTGTTATTGGAAATACAGGGCAGAAAAGATCCCGGACTTGGCGGAGTCGCCTTCTGAACAGCAACCAAAACATAATATTGATGAAGGTCAAGAAAGTCGTACTTTGTGTTTGGTGCGCAATTGAAGGCATTCACCACCGAGAATTACTACCACAACATCAAACTGATATTCTTTTTTGTTTCCTTTCGTCATGTGTCAAATTTGCAATAAGTTATGAAGCAACAAGACCGGAGATTGTCGACAGGAAGGATGCAGGGTTCCAAAGAGACAACAGTACTCGATCACAGTTGGTCTCGATTTCCCGAACAAGATTACTGAGGTTAGCTATTTGCGCTTTCTGTTGTGTTGACAATCCGCTATCTATAAAGTCTCTAGATGACATAAATTCTTCCCATTTAAGTATTTGTTGAAGAGTTAGAAACACACACAAAGTACAGATATAGTCATACCTATCAATGAAAATATGTCAATATATAGACAAAGAAGCAGGCATTGTTTCATCAACTGGTGCTGACAACCGATGTATAATTTACAATTAGTAGATGTCGTTCAAATCATTAGTGTGCTTGTCTCAATCAGGTGTCAGAGAGTAATGATTCGTACAAGTAGAAAGCACTCTGACAGGGCATACCTCCACCAAGCGACGCAGCGTTAACCAAAAATTCAAATTCATCCTGAATTCGAGATTTTTTTTTTTTTTTGTATTATCACCAAAGTTTAATCAGTTGGTCTTCGCAACATTCCTCACAGCTCTTGCAACTTTTACCTCCGCCAAAGAGGTTATTTTTTCGTCGTGTTTGTCTGTCTATCGGTCTCTTTGTCTGTCAGTTTGTCTGTCTCTCTGTGTGTTTGTCTCTCTGTCTGTCTCTTTGTCTGTTTGCCTGTTTGTTTGCCTGTCTGTCGCCAAGATAGCTCAAAAAGTTATGAACCGAATCAGACGAAATTTACAGGGATTGTTAGGTATGTTAGGAAGGACACACTATTAACTTTTGGTGGAGAAATGTCCATCCGTTTGTTTGTTAGTCTGCCTCATTTTCCTCAATGCCATAACTCAAAAAATTACGGATCTATTTTTATGAAATTAACATGAGTTGTTGGGTATATAACAAAGAGTGAATCATCAAATTTTGGTAATGATCTATTTGTTCGTTCGTTTTCACTGTTTTTAATTTTTTGCTTGTTAGCACAATAACTCAAAATATAATATATGGATATTTATGAAATAAATAGGGGTTGTTAGTAATCTTAAAAGACATAAATGATTAAATTTTGGTGCAAGTCAGTTTGTTCATTTGTATGTTTGACACATGTTTGTCATAACGTTTGTTAGCAGTATAACTCAAAAAGTTATGAACGGATCTTCAAGAAAATTGCACAAGCTGTTATTACTATCAAAAGGCAAAAATGATTAGATTTTGGAGTTTATACAATGAAAATTATGGTTTCAGAACTAATTTGAGTTTTTTGCTACCGTTGCCTCGCTTGGTGGAGGTATGCGCTCTCAGAATGCTCTAGTCTTGGAGATTCGTTCATACTGTTTTTGTTTATTCCAAAAAAAAAAATAGCTGTAGTAAAACACTCAAACAGACAGATCATCACCAACGTTCGATCGTTTGTGCTATCTAACATTTCTTACCATTCCTGCAATTTTCATAAAGATTCGTTCTTTACTTTTTGAGTTATGTTACTAACAAGCATAAAATTGAACCTAGAGGCAACATAACAAACAGACTAACAGAGCATCACAAAAATCTGGTTACTGCTCTTTGTATTATTCCTAATTTATCTTAAAAATTTTATGAAGATCCGTTATAACTTTTTGAGTTATAAACGAACAAACTGTTGAACGGATCTTCACTTTAACGTTAATCATCTGGTTTTCCTCACGTAGCTTACAGTTCCTGCAAATTTCAAAAAGATCCGTCCATAACTTTCTGAATTATACAGTACTGGTGACAAACACAAAGAGAAAGAAAAATACAAGCAGATGCAGGCAAAATCAGAATGTAGTTATCCGTGCATGTTAATAAATATAGCAACAGAGAAAGGTTACCTTTATCATAGGCAATGTGTGCATACACTCCACAAAGAATAAAGGTAAATATAAAGGCAACTTCACATTACACTACACCTAGGAAATCCACTTGCTCTACATAGTTCGTACTGGCGAAGTGTGCCCACCGGCCTAAGAGACTTGCACGGCTGTAATCTACCTCAGATGGTTCTCCCTCCTCAGTGGCCCTCACACTGTGGACCACTCGTTCGAATATCCCTCTCATCTCACCACACTGCTTCCTACAGCTCTATGGGACAATCCTTTATCTGTATTTCGTTTCTTGTGCTCTCTTCCTTCCTTTGCCATACTTTCGCCACATGTGCCACCCCCTCCGGGAGCCTCCCCCCTGAGTAACCACAACAACCTCAAATTTTAATTGTTAGAACTATGGTGTAACAAACGGAAAGTACTTTCCTTAGTCAGGTACCAGTACTCTCGCTGCTGTAGGAAGGCTACCACTCCAAGTCCTCAATTGGAGCCGCCAGTCGAGTGCTCGCCGCGCGGCTCCTCCGCGTCTCGCCCGTCCATTTAGCGCACCGCTGCTGACTGCGATGGCATGTGACCCATCAAACTGCGCCTAACTTCCGCAGCTCTCACGCTAGCTCTCTAGCTAGAAACCTGATGCAACAATTGGTAGTAATTCATTTTAACTGTGAATCGGAAGTTATTATAATGGTGATCATCCCACAGAACCATGAACAAAATTTTCACACGCTGTGACTTTAGGAAAAGTACGAAAAGTCGGTTTTCAATCAACAATGTACGTAGATTTATCATTCATGCTGGAAAGCCAGCTATGTACGGAATAAATACCTGTACATTCAGTCACTGTAGAATTGGACTACTACAGTTAAAAGAGCAACATGTACCGACAATCCGAAAACACAACAGATAAAAATTCGACCGAAGTCCTAGGGCCCTCTAGCGCCTCTCAGCCACCCAGATCTCTCCCAACTGAAATTCAACAATTTTACGCCTTTTTTACAGGGGCCGTTTGGATTTTAGGAACAAACGTGGAAATAAAAGAGAAAATATTTGGAATCGGCGGATCTTGTCGAGAATTTTTTGGTGATATTTCGGGCGTGAATTTGTTGAATTGATGGCAGAGAGAGTGAGAGAGTTCGCGCCTGCAGTCAGGGTGTTGCGGAACATGCTGGTGACAGAGAGAGAGTTCGCGCCTGCAGTCAGGGTGTTGCGGAACATGCTGGTGATAGAGAGAGAACTCGCGCCTGCAGTCAGGGTGTTGCAGAACATGCTGGTGACAGAGAGAGAACTTGCGCCTGCAGTCAGGGTGTTGCAGAACATGCTGGTGACAGAGAGAGAACTCGCGCCTGCAGTCAGGGTGTTGCGGAACATGCTGGTGACAGAGAGAGAACTCGCGCCTGCAGTCAGGGTGTTGTGGAACATGCTGGTGACAGAGAGAGAACTCGCGCCTGCAGTCAGGGTGTTGCAGAACATGCTGGTGACAGAGAGAGAGTTCGCGCCTGCAGTCAGGGTTTTGCGGAACCTGCTGGTGACAGAGAGAGAACTCGCGCCTGCAGTCAGGGTGTTGCGGAACCTGCGGGTGACAGAGAGAGAACTCGCGCCTGCAGTCAGGGTGTTGCGGAACATGCTGGTGACAGAGAGAGAACTCGCGCCTGCAGTCAGGGTGTTGCGGAACATGCTGGTGACAGAGAGAGAACTCGCGCCTGCAGTCAGGGTGTTGCAGAACATGCTGGTGACAGAGAGAGAACTCGCGCCTGCAGTCAGGGTGTTGCAGAACATGCTAGTGACAGAGAGAGAACTCGCGCCTGCAGTCAGGGTGTTGCAGAACATGCTGGTGACAGAGAGAGAACTCGCGCCTGCAGTCAGGGTGTTGCGGAACATGCTGGTGATAGAGAGAGAACTCGCGCCTGCAGTCAGGGTGTTGCAGAACATGCTGATGACAGAGAGAGAACTCGCGCCTGCAGTCAGGGTGTTGCGGAACCTGCTGGTGACAGAGAGAGAACTCGCGCCTGCAGTCAGGGTGTTGTGGAACATGCTGGTGACAGAGAGAGAACTCGCGCCTGCAGTCAGGGTGTTGCAGAACATGCTGGCCGACGCTGAGAGAACTCGTATCTGTGTCGGGGTGTTGCATGATATACTATTGGACGCGGCCATCAAAAATGACGGTCATGCATGTGTGTTGACACTTTTTCTGAGTTCATTGATCGTGCGGTGTTGATCCTAACTGTATTTCAAGCATTGCACGCGCTAACTTGATCGTCAACCGAGTAATTAATATCGGAAAAGGAAACAAGTACCATCTAATAAATACGCTGGAATTCTATTGAAAAAGATGCAGTTTGAAAATCTGTTAAGTGCTCTCAACGTGAACACGTACATTTCAAAGATTATGTGGGGAATAAATGGACCGAAGTACGTTTGGTATGTTTCAGTATGATTATGGAGAACAAGTCGATAGAAGTCGAATTTTGAATAACTGCAACCATCCTGAAGTTGCACAATTTCTAAGGAAGAGTAGCTACATGTCACTTCATTTCATTGCAGACGCGTTGTATACATTACGCTTAACGCGGAGTATTCATCTAAGTATTTTATTCAAAATAACCCCAAGTATATGACTGTGACAACGAGGGGCTCCGTCCCAAACGATGATATCATCGACAAACCCTGAGCGAGCTAATTAGCAACAATTTATTTTTATTAAAACGCGATTAACGAACAGGATTGGATATTGTATAAATTGTGGCAAGAACAATACTAAGCTTACGCCCTACTTCTTCGATGTGGGCCCTAAGCTCAGCTTTTCATTGAGAATTTGTCCAAGATATCTAATTTAAAGCACCGACTCTAGTTTTCTCTTTTTAAAGAAATTTGTTGGCGACTCGGGACAAATTCTGGATGAAAAACTGAGTTTAAGGGCCCACATCGAATTCATTAATATAGAACGTTATATAACAATAGACCAAGCACATTTCCTTGGGAACTCTAAAATTAAAGGGTAATGTACGGGATTTGGCGTCATTTCAGAGTATATGTTGGTTCCTTGGATTGGTAACTCTTAATTAGTGCCTTTTCACCGTTGCGAACGCCATGATGAGCATGTGTTTTTTATAATAATGATTGATAGCCAGCATCGAAGGTTTTCCTCAGATCAAGGGATAGACAAAATTAGACATGTGCCGTATGGATTATCGTGGAAACCTTTCAATAGACCCGATACAAGATGAACTAGAGCACTCTGAAAGCGCATACCCCCGCCAAGCAAGCCAACGGTAACGAAACATTCAAACTGGTCCTGAGACCATGATTTTCTTTGTATCGACTTCAAAATCTAGCCATTTGTGCATTTTAACAGTAAAAACAGTTTCAGCAAGTTTCTTTAAGATCTGAATATAATTAAATATATATTGAATATAAACTGTTTTTGTGTCCATTGTATCGACAGTTTCTGAAATTTTCTTGAAGATTCGTTCATAATTTTTTGAGTTATGCTGCCAACAAACATACTGACAAACATTAGCCAAACTCACGTACAGATCTACAGATCACTACCACAACTGAATCATTAATGTCTTTTACTATTTCTAACAACTCCTATAAATTTCATGAATATCCGTTCATAACTTTTTGAGTTATTCTGCCAAAAAAACATAAAATTGAGTTCTGCTGCAAACTAACGAACGAATAAATAGATCATCATAAAAATTTAGTCATTTATTCTTCGTGATATACCTAAGAACTCACGTAAATTTCATAAAAATCCGTCCAAAAGTTGATCATCTGTTCCTCCTAACATACTTTACAATTCCTGTGAATTCGCCCAAATCCGTTCATAACTTTTTGAGTTAGGCTATCTTCGTGGACTGACAAACCCGACGGAAACATAACCGCCTTGTCGGAGGTAATTATTGTTTATACACTATTAAAGTTAGTTTCGAAGTCCAAACTGCTTGCTAGTAATTATTGCAATATTTGATGAAAGAAAGTTTGATAACCAGCAATATGCAAGTGTTTTGTCTGCCGTGGGCATTTTAAGGGGTTGCACTATAATCACTGTACACAATAAAGTCGGTATAGCTCTGCACACCATTTCTTGAAATAGATTCATAGTCTTTAAAAAAGTTTTATTATGCTTATTAGAAAGTTTTATCCACAGGTCATTGTTAGAGTTGTCTTTGGAAATTCAAATTCAACAGGAACATTTTATCACTTAAATAATTAAACGACACTCTAGCACAGTCGTGCTTAACCTGGGGGAGCGCCCCCTTTTGGGGGCGTGAGCAGATTCCAAGAGGGGCGTGAGCCTCCGCACTAAAATCAGATTTTTTGTCGTGTTCTCTGTATGTCTGTCACCAAGATAACCCAAGAAGTTATGAATGGATACTTACGAAACTTACACTGATTGTTAGGCATGTTAGCAGTAACAGATGATTAACTTTTGGTGGAAATTCGTTCATCCGTTTGTCTGCCTATTTATTCTTGGTGCCATAACTCAAAAAGCTATTGACGGATTTTCATGAAATATACTTGAGTTGTTAGGTTTATTACGAAGAGTAGATGATCAAATTTTTGTGATGATCTGATCAATCGCTTATTTGTCGCTTTTTTCTTTGTTTGTTTGTTTGTTTTTTGTTAGCAGAATAACTCAAAAAGTTCCGAATGGCTCTTTATGAAATTTACAGCTGTTAGTAACGTTAAAGGACGGGATTAAATTTCGGTGCAGACTGATTGGTCTGTTTGTGCGTTTGATCTGAAGTTGTCTTAATGTTTGTTTGCAGCATAACTCAAAAAGTTATGAAAGAATCTTCAAGAAAATTTCAGAAACTGTCGATACAGTGGACACAAAAACAGTTTACCCCAGTGCCGCAAACACAAAGTTATGGTATAATTCGCGAATAATTTTTTCGCATTCCCCGCCATATGAGAGGAGGGTGGTATGACGTGTGTTGCGCCAACCCTGCGCCAAACGCAAATCCCCGATACACAGTCAGTCTGTTAGGTCACCAAGAGCCCAAAATTGACGTGTCGGGTACACCCCAAATTTCGGGTTAAATAGGGTTAGAAACGTCGGGTCGAAATTGCTTGGATCCAAAAAGTTGGGTATTTAAAAAAAGGTTCGAACCGTCGGGTAAGGTTAGGTAGGCAAGGTCTGTTTTTTTTTTTAGAAAACCGACCGACTTGTTAGTTCAGCCAGCAGGCTGTGTGCTGATAATGATCTGGTGAACCTGTCCCACAGGAGAGGAGTAGCTGAGCTATGTATGTTGTATAAAGTGTACAATAATGAGAGGCATTGGTTGTATTCTTCTCTCCCTGCCCT
>LQNS02278126.1:542011-567690 GCA_001587735.2 Parhyale hawaiensis | reverse complement strand
TTTTTTGCTAGATTTCCTTTAGCAGCGTTTTGGGCTTCCCGGTGTTGCAAATGCTTCATTTGGGTTGTATTACCTGTCCGTGGGAGCCCAAGCGTGAAGTTTTAATAATAATAATAATAACAAAAAACCCGAAAACGTCAATTTTGGGCTCTTGGTGACACATGGTAAGGTGATCTATCAGAGCTCGGGTAGAGTACCGTACACGTAAGTTAGGCTGGCTCACCGGCCTATACTTTGCTATTTTTCATTTATTTGGCATCATACCAAAAACCACCACGGCATCACAATGGGTTGGAAGAAGCTTACCATCGAAGAGAAGACTCGGGCCTGCACCCCAAACCGTGCAGGAAATGCGATGAACCGCGTAGCTGTCGAACTGAATGTCAGCCGAGTGTCCTTCTTCAAGCTTAAAAAATCGGATACAGTACTCCCTGTCAGAACCATACCGCCACGCAAAGTAGGATGTGGGTACAGGAGAAAGACAACAGCAAGGACTGACAAGGTGTTGGTGAACGAGGTGAAGCTTACTGTTCTCTTCTCTTGCGCCTACATCCCACTTTGCTATAGTCATGGCAGGGAGTATGGCAGCTTATTTTCTAAGCTTGAAGAGGGACACTCGGCAGAGATTCAGTTCGACAGCTACTCAGTTCACCGGTACTCTCTGCTCGATTAGAGTGAGGGCCCGAATTTTTTCTTCAAAGGTAAGCTTCTTCAGAAAATTGTGACGCCGATGTGGATTTTGGTATGGTGCCAAATGAGTGAAAAATAGCAAAGTAGAGGCCTTTGAGCCAGCGTAACTTACGTGTACGGTACTCTGCCCGACCTCTGATAGATCACAGACTGACTGTGTAGCGGGGATTTGTGCTTGGCGCAGGGGTGGCGCAACACACGTCATACCACCCTCCTCTCATATGACGGCGAATAGGGAAATGAACTTATTTACGAATTACGCAATAATTTTTTTTTACAGAACAGGGGTAAACTTTATTTTGCGGCCGCTGTACCATCAAAAGGCACAAATGATTAGATTTTGGAGTTGATACAAAGAAAACACGGTTTCAGAGCCAGTTTGAATTTTTCGTTACCGTTGCCTTGCTTGGCGGAGGTATGCACTCTCAGAGTGCTCTAGTTTGTACTTATGAGGTAAGTTTGGTCGTGTTTTGGCACCACGTTTTTTTTTTTCTAAACAAGAAGGAGGGCTCGTACGTACTTGCTTCTTCAGTGATCATATAGATTTCAATTCAATTATTATACGGATTCTTACAGCGACACCAGGAAGGAAATTAAAGAGAGGCCTTGTGAATAAAATGGTATGGCTTTTTGTGCCCGTCAGAGGATGACAATCTTTGTTTTGACGGCAAAATTTATCAAAATGTCAAATTTTTAGGTCATCAAAGAGGAGTTGGGAGCTTTCAAAGTTATCATTGCCCCGACATTGACCTTAATCGGCTTGAAACTCATAAATCCACAGACAAGTGCCTTTTTGAAGGCGGATTTGGTGATCAAATAATGTTATGAAACCCGGGTGTATCTGCGACATGTCTCTTGTTATCAGCCGTGAATGAAATGAGAGAGGTGATAATGCTTTCGTTGAAGATCCAAGTATATCTGTAAACATATATATATATTTGTCTGTCCACCCAAAAAGTGGTCGAAGGAGTTGAGCAATATTCATCATTTTTGTAGCGAGTTTGGTGGGTTGACCTAGTTGTGACCCGTGCAGAAAAACTAGGTCTAGCTGGCCATCAAAAATGACTGCGTTGAATTTGTTTCCACCGCAGCTGATTGTCTTAAGCTGCGTGGCGTCCTATTTTTCCTATGTTATTATTGAAGATATTCATAATACTATATAGGGGCGTAGCGCTAACCTTGTTGTACACAGCATCCATATGAGGAATTAGGATTAGCTTGCCATGAAAAATGACAACGTTGAATTTGCCTATACCGCAGGTGGGGGTCTTAACGAGGCGTTCTAGTTCGAAACCTAATAATAAGCTGCATTCTCCTGAGTATTATGGAGCGTTGCAATCAGTTTCTCTAATGTTTCCTTGTGCTTCAAAGAGTTTGGTATTTTAGGTGATTTGTGCCTTTCGACTGTAACAATAGCTTGTGTAATTTTCTTGACGATTCGTTCGTAACTTCTTGGGTTATGTCGCTTACAAACATTCTAACAAACATTACTCAAACACAAGGACGGATCAACCGATCATCATCAAAATTCATCATATAGGCATGTCTTTTAACATTTCTAACAATTCCTGTAAATTCCACAAAGATCCGTTCATAACTTTTTTGTTCATTTTACTAACAAACATAAAACCAAACACATTTACTTTTCGTGGTATACCTTATAACTTAAGTAGACTTCATAAAAATCTGCCCATATCTTTTTGCGTTATGGTACTTAGTAAAAAGATGCAGACAAACAAAAAACGGTTGAATTGAACTTTACTAACAGTTAATCATGTTACTCCTAACATGCCTAACCGTCCCAGTAATTTAGTAAGCATCCATCCATAACTTTATGAGTTATCTTGGTGACAGGTCAGCAGAATATCAGACAAACAGGGAAATTTTCAGACAAACACGACAAAAAGTTAACCTCCTTGACAGAGGTAAAAACTAGACGAGGTTGGATAGTGAAGACTGTGTTCATCCCAACAAGCTTTGCTGAAAACCCATAGACATAAACATACCAGCTTACATATGATGACAGAATTTGTTAACCCAAAAAATTGGAATTTATTTCTTGTTTTGTCCAGGCTGTAATCTAAGCAGTGAATAAAACTGCAGTCTCATACACCCTGTAGCTGCTCGACGCTCGCTCGAAAATTGAGTAGATGATCCGCAGAGCAAAAAAGCTGAGATATTCTTCAGAATAAATAGATACTGGTATACGACGACTGGTGGACAACACGCAAATTACAGCTGTCATTTATACCCAACTTGGTTTTTTCTACTGACGAAACAGCCTTTAGCTTGAATTGAGAAGTTTCGATTAACTTGATATCCTGGCGTATCTATGATAAGGTGCCACAATTTATTCTTTAAGTGATGCTGAAAGGTCTGCTAAAATATCATTTTTCTGTATATTCTAAAAGGAAAGGAAGAGAGTGAAACCGAGAACGTTCCTCTTTTATGCTCTTTCAAAATGGCCGTTACATGAGCAAAGTAGAAATGAAACTAAAATGTAATCGAAGAAGAAGAAGCATCACAAATTCTTCACCGCCAGTTCTGATGGTCGGTTGTACTCATTTATGAACAACCATCATTTGTTAATTTGGTACCATGTCTTCGTCGCTGTACATATGTTATAGCTTCACTCTCAGTCGTTACTTCAAATTATCTTAAAATTGATATCGGCTGCAATCAAAACCGCGACAAATTTGCTACACTGCGGGCCAAGGGAATACTAGCTTGTCTATTTGGCAACAAAATTTATATTTCTGTATGGAAAAAGCTTATGCAAAAATAGCATGGGCACCAGTGATAGAACTTACGACACATTAATGCTCATGGCTACCAAAAAAAATTATACATGCCAGCTCTGCGGCAAGAACCAGCCACTCCCTCACAGCAGCTGCAGCAGAGGCTGCACAACAATTTACTGACGTCTTCCGACTGCTGTTGTAAAGTGGCAGCGCCTCACTCAGTTCTTTAGGCCGCTGCTGAGGACCGCATTGTTGCCCCCGAGGAATGTGGCCTCAAGTGACACCGGCGGCCTCGGCTCCAGCTCTCGCCTCGCGAGTGTAGTGCCTGCAGGGAGGCATAATTTAGCGAGGCAGTCCTCGCTCCAATTCTCTGGCACGCCCTGCAGAGCTCGGCACTAGTGTAGACGGAATGAATACGGTACCATTTTGCTGGAGCATGTTAGATTCCCGAAGGAGATTCTAACAAATGAGATTAGAGCGGTAATTGGGGTTTTTTCCTTCGATCTATAATATATTTCCGATTATCTAATTGCCTGCCCAATGTAGGCCTAATCAATCGATGGTTAAATGACGACGATAAATGCTAAGCTAAACTTGTCTTACTTCGTGACCGCAAAATTCGAGAACCTGTAGAGCAGCACGTGGATGCGTCACACCCGTCCCCACCCTACCAGAATTTGTAGCAGAGTCAGAAGCTAATTTACGATGTAATCTTCTGGGACGGCTAAAATTTCTGCAACGGGTAGGACTGCCTGAAACATGAAGAAAACGCTTGTTTCAGTTCCTCGAATTAATAACTTAGAATTATATAATTTCTCAAGTTGAAATGAAAAGCAACTCCATTGGGCAAACAGAAGGTCGACTGTCGCACCCCTGCAAGCAAATGCACTGCATCCGTGACACTAAGAAACAGTAGAAAACTGTGTCTACGAATCAAACCGTAGCAGGTTCAGGAATTTGGGAAGCCGTGATGAAAATCGCTCCCGCTCTGGAGTCCTCTATCAATCGAAGGGAAACTTGACGAGCTTTCGTAAACTTAAGCAATTTATTTCAATGAATATAGGCCTACTATAGAGAGTAGAGATCGTAATACTAAGTCATAGCGAAGTATTGGATTATTTATATCGATTACTATGCAATGATATTTACTTGATAAGCTTTGGGACGTGTGAATAAAGGAAATGGTGTACGAAGAGCTTGCGATGGAAACGACTTTTGAATGATTTTACTGCTGAGTTTGAGTGCAACAAATTATTTCTAAAAACTTTCCCGTATTACAGCTAACTCATTTTTGCAATCCAGCGAGTTATTGATCACAATGCTGCGGCGGTGATGTACATATTGCAGAACTTCTCCCATCAGCATTAGTTATTATTAGGGCTGTGACAATATGCTCATATAGACAGAGAAGTCGGTGCTAATTCCAAAGCAACAAACTGCATTAAGTATAGGCTCCTACAGTGAACTGCCTCTGCAGGCTGTGTTACCGTCATAGCTTTCCGTTTGCGCTGTTTGCCGTTGTTTTGGAGCTATCACCGACTTCTCTATCTATATGAGCATATTGTCAGCCCTATTTATTATGCATAAGCTATTATACACACGGTGTGCTTTGGTGACGTATAACGAACAGCCAAAGAAGTGATTTCGTTGTGATTTACCGGCCTATTTCATATTTCTATTTGTATTCAAATTGTACACCCTGCCTGCCCAGGCTGTACGTAGTTCTATTTGTACGTCAACAATGTGCAGTTCACCACCCATGCGCTACAGTTCCATTAGTAATGTAAACAATGTATATTGTATAGTACTCGTATGTGCAGTTACCATGTGCTGTGCCCTATCCAGCCGACCCATTGGCATAGGCTCCACTACACCTGACGACCAAGTAGGTCCTATATGGCTGAGCGATAAAACTTCAATAAAGTCTATTCTTTTGAACTCAACGATATCAAAGATAAACAAACAGTGCCTGACGACGCAACAAACACATCGAAAAGCAAGAGTCACACAGTCGATAGCACGGGCCATTGGAAAAATGAAAATTTATTTGACCAATTTTAGATCATTTTTGTGTCCTAGAATTCATTGATTGTCACCCATGTTTGGTCTGTATTTGTAGTATTGTATTTTTTGCTGGTAAAGACCTTTCTTGAATCACCGCTGTTTGCTTATTGTTTGAGGTTCCCAACATTTAATTAACAGACTTTTTTTGGAGTTTCATCTTTCAGCCTTAGGGATTGCTGTACAATCTATACGGTGCATTTTTTTACTTATAGTAGTAAGTGGCAGCAAATAATTACGTCTGAATGCAGTGCAGTGTTGCTTCACTTACTGCGACACAATACTGTATTCTCTCCATCAAAGTCTGCTTTGTTTATGCACAGTATTGTGAGAAATTCTATCTTGATCAGTAGCAAATATTAAATTCTTGCTCTTCTCCTCATGTCTACATTACTTGTGTGTATTTCACAGGTTTTTGAAGATGCATTTTATTTTCGCCCTTCTAAACAGGCAAACTGCATCGCTACAATTTGTAACACCTGAGACACGGAAATTTAAAACAATCGCACACTTTTTGAAACAGGATATGATTCTTAATCAGATACCATTGCATTTTGAAAATTTATTTTAACTGAAAGTTAATTGGACGGGTGGAAGCCAGAGCACCTGTTTTAATTTAGGGACACGTCAAGCACATATTGGCCTTGATTTTGTTAGGTAGCCGATGATGCTCTAGGTTAAAAAAGCTAAACTTCTCCAGCACTTCACATGAATGTTTGCTTGTCACTTTCAATTGCGTTGCATGTAATAAAAGCGGCCCAAGTACACTTAAAAAGGCTGGGAACTCCATTTCATGGAGCAAGCCTGAATTTTTGCAAGTTGCAGGAGTAGTTGATTATGGGCTATTGCCTGAAACTCGATTCAACATGAAGAAGGCAGCGCAACTGTCTGAGGTTCCAGGCAAGACAAGCTGTGTTGGCTCGACTTCGCCAGACCAAGCGATGAGACCTTGACACCTGCTGTATAGCCATGGTCGGCTTTACGTCAGTGCCTGGTGCCTAAACTTTTTCCAATTTGGCGCTCTTTGGCAAACGGGTGGGTTGGTACTCCCTCTGCCCCTCATGTCAACATGCAAACGAACAGCCTCCTTTTCATTATTTTAGTGTTCATTTTATGTTACTTACCACCTCCTCGTAATATCACCCGACCCCTGCCCCCCTTTCTCCTAATGACCCCTCATACACGAGGGAAGGCTACTGAAGATTCCCCTGCCCCATTAGGGTCTATCATGTCTCGCTGGTAGTTTACTTGCGTAGTCGTATTGAAACATGATGCTATAAGAGCATGCTAAGCTGCTGCACTGAAGGCACACTGCTTCCTCATCTGCTGGTCAATTCATTGAGCCTGTCCAATATACCGACCACTGATCAGGTTTGCATATTTGAAAGCTCGCACGCCAAGAGAGACCGTCAATGAACTGAAGGCAATTTATGGAGATGATCGATGCCTATTGTGCTTATCTTCAGCTCAGGTGTGGTCGGACATTTACTGAACCTCTTCCTATTCACGGACGCCTCATTCTGTCATTGATGGAGACACAATTCATTGTCAAGTAGACGAGATTATTTTAGATTGAACAAGAATCAATCCAGACACGTTATATGTGCAACATGTGAGGTCAATATTGTGGAATTTCTACACTAATCACTCTGTCTCTGTTGCGACACGAAATAGTTGCTCTAAGGCTCTAAAATCATGGTTGCCAGGTCTGACTCATCAGATGAAACATGGGTCCATCGCTCTGACCTGAGACCGAAGTCCAGTTTGTACAGGGTGAGAAATTTAAGTCACCTCGCTCAATAAAAGCAAAAGTCGGTCTGCTCTCAGATGTATAAATCACGCTTGTAATATTTTGGGACTAAAAACGAAGCAGTAGTGATGAATTTCTGGCGGGGACTGCGCAGTACTGGAACTTACTTAGCACACTTCGATACTACGTACATTATGAGAGGGCATGCCGACCAGCGGAGTTCGTTCCTTGCAAGACATCGCTACATTCCGCAGCATGTACGATGCCCAGACAGAAGCTTGTCCTTTTTGTTGTGCGTCTCTCGCACGCCTCCTTATTTTCCTGGCATGACACCATCTAACTTTCACCTGTTTTCAACCACAAAACCATTCTTATATGGAACAATTTCCTAGCTCTTCAAGCACCAATTTCTGAAGTGACGTAATTTATGGATTAATCCACTTATATTTATAAACAATTAAAGTCTACAGAGTTATAGATGAAGGTGGAAAAATTGCATAGTTCAAGTGTTGCTTGCTTGGTTAACAAAAGCTAATCATTCTTTTCAGTTTCGTCTCTGTAAGACTGCAGGAAGTGGTTCGGAGGAACGTTTAATGAACGCATTTACAGTAGTGCTCCCGCCCCAGAGGACTGTATTGTCCACTTCGGGAACCGCTACTTTAAATACAAAGTGGGAGTTTATCGTCGCCGGATAATCAGTCCACTCTATAAATGCGGGTTCACACGATAAAGTTACGATGCAGTCAGAGCCCATCGAAGCTCCAAATATTTCGTTATTGCTTCTCAACAACTGCAAATTGCACAACTTTTGGGGTCTAAGTCGCTATCAATGAAAGGAGATATCCGATAATTCACAAAGGGCATCTGCTAAGCGCCGACTGACATGACGTCAAAAATACAGTTAATTTTTTTATTATACGCAGTCGTAATTTCATCCTCAGATAATTTACCTAAATAATTTTCCATCACGTAGCCGTTAGGTAAGGTACCGACAATAGCTCTTATAGAGAGGGCCGGAGCACCAGTTCCCGCTGCACTCTAGGAATGGGTCTGTTGGTCCGTCTACTGCCGGCTGTCTAATGCGATGTTATTGTGTCTGCAAAGCGACATCGAAGCTATCGAAAACTCTATGTTACGTATACAGGGATCGAAATATTATAGTGTCAACCCGGCATAAACAGCTTTATCAGGATAAAGTATAGTTAGCAACATATTGTATGCAGTAATACAATTGTATACTGCATTAGTTATATCGAAGCTATAACTGCTTTGAGAAAAAGATAAGGAAGTTAATCGGGAATTTCAGTCCGTCCACAATACTCACAACCCTCGGAAAATACAAATTTCCATTTCTTTAAGTCAACTGGATCGCACCTCCTACTGGGAAACCCACCCGCATTGGTTAGTGCTGCAGGCATAGGCCAACTGTCCGTGGCTGCAGTTGATGACAGATCGTCAAGAGCTATGGTGCCGTCGGCGGAAGGCTCTCACACAGAAGTCTGTGCCCGACTCTTCCCATCTCTGGCTAGGGTCAGTACCCCCGATATAGCTTTGCAGACGTACACCCTGACCAAGCACATCAAGCGCAGCAGGACCCCGCTCGCCTGGTTGGTGTTCGAACTCCTGACAGTTTCTCATTCAGTGAATAACAGCATGGAGGATGTTACGATAGTGAATTAAATTGCTTCGAGGCTATGATACTCTCATGCTCATCACAAAATACACGACCGTTTCCTGCACAGACATTCCCTTTCAATATCTGCATTTATCGCCCCACCCGATCAATGACACGAAACAGTTTGCTTGGGAAACATCACCACTAAACAAAACGAACAAGATGCGGGATCGTTAAAGCTGTAGTACACCAGAGGCAGGGAACAGCGCGGCAGCATCACTGGGACAACATTTGCAGCGCTGAGCCAATATTGGCCTTCGCCAGCATGGAATGGCGGAGTGTGGCCGGCTGCTTGTAACTGTTAGCTCCTCGCAATTGGTGGGTGCTTGTGTCACTGCAAATTGTGTGCATTGTACCGTTAGGTTACTGTGAATTGTGCTGTTACGTTGTATTGTGTTGTTGGACTATGGCGTAGTGTGGCCTGGAAGTAGTTAAATGGAGCTGTGAACCATTAGGCTAACTGCAGTGCAGACCGGAAGGAGCAATGAGAGGCAGACCTATAGGTCATCATTTGCACTACACTATTATCACTTTTTAGCAGTAGAGGCCAGTATGTGCAGTGCAATGGCTTCGGGCTAAAATCGATGGCCATTGATCCATGAAACGAATCTGAGGAAAATGCAAGCGATTAAATACAAATAAAAAACAATCAGACTAAATGCCCAAATACGATGCTATTGGTTATTGCTTACTTAAAGATCATGGTTATGGTAGGCAGCAACTACCCGGCGAGTGGTGCCAACTTTCCAACTCTAACGATGGGGCCTAGAACTGTAAAGTATTATTTGCTTAGATTTGGTAGTTTGCAAGAGGAACTCACTGACCCGAAGGAGGCACCGCCAGCGTTACGTGGCTCACACGCTGTTTTGGCCATCTCGCCACGTCCCGACAGACAAACAACCAACAGATCCAGCAAAATTAATTATTCTCATTAGTGTTGTTTTGTAAATGTGACAAAACAGAAGAGGATGATTGTTTTATTTTTTCTTTTGCTCTCATGATAAAAAAATAAAACAAAATTGTTCACGCTCTCACAAGCACAGCTACACGCTCCTATACACACACACACGCACACACCCCGGCTGCCATACACTCTCCAACGTTTCACGCTCTGTCGCCTCTCACCCTCTCACTGGTGGGAGCACCTCGTTCCCTCTGCTCTCCCTGCGCCTCTCTAGCGTTTTTTTATCTATTTTTTCTTCTGGCAATGGCTTACTATCATCTTTTGGGCGGGTAATTTATTTGCGTAGATTATTCCGCGAATTCTTTTGTGCCCCGTTAACGTATACAATACAGTAGATATGCCTAAGCGCACACATAGACAGTTGAAGCTTTTTCGTTTTGGCGAAAAATTTGCCTTTTATGCTCAAAATATCTAAGCTTTGTAAGCGAAGTCAGTATCCACTAATTTTACCCAGCGCTTTGCTTATGCTTAAAAAAAATTGCAGCGTTACCAACCATCTCGGTATTTACCAATCAACTCGTCACGAACACTCGGGAACCTTCGTCGATGCCAGGAGCTCCAATAAACACATGTATTTCACGGAACATAAATTCATTGAAGAACTAACCCATCTGATGTATGCGAATCCACTGACCCAGATAATCTTTCTCTAGCTCTAGTTATCACAGCGCCACTTCTCAAAATCTTCAATCGCTTTTTAAGCACGGGAAAAGTGCCACATGATTGGAAAAACCTAAACGTGATCTAGTACATAAGAAGGAAGTTGAAAAGGCCCATCAACTGTCTACCAACCTGTCTTACTTTGGTCATCTGAAAAACTATTGAATAAATCCTGAAGAAATGCGTCGTTCACAACCTCAGGGTGCACCAGTTCATTTCCGACGACACACTGCATAGCTTCCGATATAGGAGATGCTGCTTAACCAAGTTCTTGTGCTTCTATTTGAGAGTTACCGACATCAGGGATGCAGTAAAACAGTAGACCTAGTTTACCTAGATTCCAAAAAGGCTTCTGATGAAGTCCACCCCCCCCCCCCTTCTCCCATAAACGGCTAATGAAAAATTGACACCCCATGGCGTCCAGAGTGATCGCTGCATTACTCTCTGGTCGACAACAGGGAATGAAACTCCAGAAGTATCGAGCGACGGGATGCCTCTCATATTGGGTTTAACAAAGTAAAGTGCTTGGTCCACCAGAGGAGTAAGTAGAGCTGCAACCGACCGCAGCCGCGCCTCCCTTACCCTAAGGTAAGTTCCCAACAGCAGCTGCGCACACCAGGCAATTTGCGGACTCAGAGCATCAGGAGCCACAAAGAACGTTCACCAGGTTCGGGACTCGTTCCTGGCTCCTTCAGCCCTACAGTGCAGCACGCGAAGCTTTAAAATGAGTAAATTTGCAGATGGTACTAAGTTCTGCTATTGGGACGGCTCAGCCCGCGATAGGGTCCAGCTCCAAGAACATCTTGGCAGCCTCATGGAATGGACCGCAACGTGGCAGATACTGTATGCTTCAGTGCTGATAGATGTTCGGCAATGCACACTGGACCGAAGAACGTTCCAGCCCAATGGAAAATGAAAGGGCTAGCATCAGCCTTATCATCCAACCACATTACAAGGAAGCAAATTTCACAAACAAATCAAGTCAGCAAGTAGACTAGAGTGGCAATATAGCAAGCAGAGTCCTTGCGATTACATCCTTGTGGAATGGTTGGGCTCTAGGAGGACCGATTGCCATGGCCATACAGACTTTGATTTCGCGAGTGCCTCTGGTTGTGAGCAGTTGGTTGAGGGTCCACCCATTTGATGGGAGGTGTTTTTGACCTACTGATGACTGATGTTCCTGATTTGGTTGGAGTGTCAGTGCTGTCTCCCATTAGTTCCTCGGACCATGGTGCCCTCTCTGCGACACTGAAAGTCTGTCAGCGGATCCCCAGAGTCACTGTTAGGCGTGAAATGTTCTTGAAGTCCAGAGTGAATTGGGACGCAGTCTCAGGCGCCATCCTTGCGCTACCTTGGGGTGTTGTGAGAGAGTCTATTGATCCTGTGTCTACTTTGGATCGTTTTTTCTCTGACATGGTGCGCCCCTATGTCCCTTCCTGCTTCATTACGGTCAGGACAGGTGATGAGCCCTGGTTTGATGATGCCTGTAGGAGGGCGCACCAGTTGAAGCGGGAGGCATATGCCCGTTGGCGTACTAGCCGGTCTGATGTTGACTTCCAGCCTTTCGATCAACAGCAGCGTTGGACTCGGGCTATTTATGAGGAAGCTGAGAGGGAGCATAATTTGAAGTCCATTGAGTTGCTAACTTTGTCTGTTAGCGCACATAAGTGGTGGTGGTCCACCTTGAAGAGCGCTGTGCTTGGTATGAGCTCTTCCGTCCCCCATTTAATTGGTGCTGGTGGTGATCTTGTGGCAGACCCCGCTGCCAAAGCGGACTTATTGTTGCACTACTTTGATGGGAAGCAGAGCCGGGACCGGGTGCACATTAATTTAGGGTGTGATCCGGAGCCGAGGTTCTCCGGTTTTGGTTTCAGATCTTCTGAAGTGCACAGCCTTTTTCTTGAACTGGACCCCTATGGGGACACTGATCCATCGGGTATGTTTCCTCTCTTTCTTCGGTGGTGGCTGGTGTGCTCGCAGCCTCGCTTGCTTCGGTGTTCCGTCGGATGTTACGGCTGGGCTCATTTCCGGAATGCTGGCGTGTCGCTCATGTGACGCCTGTTCCGAAGGGCTCTGTTTCATCCCGAACCTCGGACTATAGACCCATCTCGATCACACTTGTTTTGCCGAAAGTTTATGAGAGGCTGGTTGCGTCGAAGTTGGGTCGTTTTCTTGAGAAGCAGGGTGTCCTTCCCCTAACACAGTTTGGTATTAGTAAGGGCTCGGGAACTTGTGATGCTCTGCTTCATATTTCTCATGAGTTACAGCTCGCTCTTGATGTGGGTCATGATGCTAGGTTGGTATAGCTTGACTTCAGTGGTACTTTTGATCGCGTGAATCACCTTGGGCTGCTCGGTAAGCTGAGATTTATGGGTAATTTTGGTTCAGTTTTAGCAATTAGTCAGTTTTTATCTGACAGACGACCATGTGTAATTGTTAATGGGGAGTGAAGTGAGTTTTTGGACGTGGTTTATGTTTTCCCACAGGGTAGTGTTCTGTGCCTTTTGTTTGTCATTGAATATACAACGGACCTGTTTGATTTTGTGAATAATTTACTTGTTGGTTACGCTGAAGATATTACTTTGCTGGCTGTTTGCGATAAGCCTAGTGATAGGTTGGAGGTTTCAGAATCCATTCAGCATGATTTGGAAGTGATTGATTCCTGGTGTTCTAAGGGGGGGGATGAGGCTAAATAAGGGCAAGACTAAGACCATGCTCGTATCCAGGTCACGTACAGTGAGACCTCCTTCTCCTGCACTCATACTGGATGGTGCGTCACTTCCTGTGGTTGATGACTTGGCAATCTTTGGTATCAATTTTGATCCAAAGTTGACGTTTGAGCTCCACATTCGTTCGGTTGCCTCACGTGCATCGCAAAAAATGGTCCTTTGAGGCGTGCTTGGAGGGTGTTTAGCTCGGTAGAATTGACACGTCGCTGCTTTAATTGCTATGTAATCCCTCTTCTGGAATGCTGCTCCGTAGTCTGGGGTTCTGCTGTCAATTGTCATCTGTGTTTAATTGACAGAGTGGTTCGTCGATGTGCGTTCATGCTGGATGGCGTTGTGCCTTGTGATCTGGCGCATCGTCGCAGAGTTGGAGAGGTCTGCTTTTTGTATAAAATTTATAACTACCCTAGTCATCCACTGTCTGATTTTCTTCCGGAGCCATTTGTTCGGGTGAGGTTCTGGTTCTCTTCATGAGTTTGCCTTGGAACCCTTACGATGCCGTACGGGCTAGCATTCTCTTTCGTTCTTTCCATCGGATGATTGAAATGGTCTTGATGGCTCTGTCTCTGCTGGTGCGTCAATTGGCAGCTTTAGACGATCTGCACACAGGGCTATTCTTTGATCTCGCATCTTCTCTTTCTTTTTTTTTTTTTCCTTCACTCGCTGGGCTGGTAGCGTGGGGTTTGTCAACCTCATGGAGTTTCTCCGTTCCCACGTGGTCAGTCTGGTGTGGCTTGATAATAATCAGAATAATTTTTACATGACGGCAATAGCTCATAAAGGGTCGGGACGTGAACCCCGGCTACTCTCTTGGAATGGGCCTCTTAATCCATCTGCTACCAGTTACCTAATCTAACATGACGTGACCTGAGGTAGCCGCCTGAGCTGGCAATGAACAGAATTCAAACTTCGTTCGCAGCGGACACTAGATTTGGAGCACCTATTGTTAGCCTTTGTTGCACTGAGCTCTTCTAATCTGGTTCGTATTAGCTGGTCTGGTGAAGATAAGATCAACTTGACCGCACTCCCCTCCTGGAAAACCTCACACACTTGCCTCATAGGGGTGCACGGCTACAGTCGACCGTAGCTCGCCAGAACTCTGGTATCAGTAACGGAATGCTGTATACGACAAGACAACATACCTCCCGCTGACCATTTCCATTTCTTATTAGGGTCAGTACCCCCGAAATAGTGTGGAAGCAGAGTAATGACTCAAAACGCAGCAACAACTCCAACAACTCGCCTGTCTGGCATGTAGACTCGAGCTGCCGACTTCGCACGCGGCAGCCCTCAAATCTAACATGCTGCCACTGGTCCTTCATTCCAAAACTGAGTGTTCGATTCGCCGCTGTGCGCAGAGTTTCAAGCCGAATATAAACTGATTACGCTTGAGATTGGTAATCCCGGTCCACGCAATAGGATGAAGTTAAACTAGGTTTAAAGAATTTTCTGTTATTATAACTGTTAAGCTTTGGCATAAACTTACGTCATTATCAGCTTTCTTAAGAAATACAAGAGGAGTGTTTTCTTTTCTTAAAACAAATTGTTTAATCAGAAAGAGGTGCGGCACAACTGCAAGGTCATTTGCTGCAATGGAGCTTGTCTCCGCATCCAGAAGATTTTGCATTAAAAAAGCTTTCTGCACATATCGAAGATGAAATCAGATACGAAGAACATCACTGTATCCACATCGAGGACTATGTAGGAATGGCTTCCAATGGAGAAGGAACAATTCGTGGTTAGCTTTTATTGGCTTCATCACTAGATTCTATAGTTTTGGGATGGAGTGCTGTACTTGCTTGCTGAACTGCGCGTTCGCCTCCCCGCCATACAGGGGTTTTTTGTGCTGCTTGGTTTGCAGGGTCGGTGTTTCTGACTTGCCGCAGCTTCGATAATACTTGATCGGGTACAGCCGAGCACTACTTAGGAGCCCAGAGAATATCCGTCTGAAACACGAACCAGTGCGGTGAGGTTGAGTTTACAGTTACTTTTACGGCTCGAGTTGCAGTTATCTCAGTGGGGCCACAGCTCTTAACAGTGGTCAAGAAATTACAATCTTAAAAGTCGGCTGAAGACAACCTGGCTTCATTGTCTCGACTCGGACAAGGTCCGAGTACAAGAAGAATATATCCCCGTCAAAGGCTTTAGATTTGTCAGCGGGCAGCTAAAAAAGGTTGTTTTTTTCCTAATAACGAAGCACCAATAAAACTACACAATATTGACATACTGCTGTTCATTCCCCACCTTTACCACTGTTACCGCAGCTACATCAGAGCTCCATACTATTATGGATGCAGCCCAGCGACGTGCAGCAGCGGTTAATCGCGCCACTCCTGAATTTATCTTTGTGCTGAAGGGTTGTGGGGTCAATCAGTGAATTTGTGCGTCAAATGTTAAATTCCGTAGGATTTATTAGTAGAAAGTGTCTCAATTCTTTGTTCATTAGCTTCAAGTTTCCTGTATGAAAAACTGCTTGATCTGAATTCATTCCAGGAAATTAACTTCACTTGCCTAAACTAGTTCTTTATCTCGATTAGCTCGACTTTGTGAAATTAGGGCGGTTTTGCTCGGGCTGAGTCGTACCGCTGCTGGTGTTCCTGCTCCTATTGTAACCCTTAGGAAGCTAGGGAGCTCTGGTGGCGGGGTAGCGCCGCCTGGGTAAGACGTGTTTAACTTTTTGTTTATTGCAAGCTTTCTAGATACTGAAAATTATGATAATAGACAGTATTGTAGGTTTATGTATTTTCACAGATTATTAATGGAACTATTTTATTTATTGCAGACATCTACCTACAACGTTTAAAACTTGTGTCAACTAGCTATAAAAACTCTTGCACCGTTTTGTGCCGTTATACAGTTTATGGCAATTTCAAGTGACCTAAGCTGACCTAGTGTTATTCACTGCTCCTTACAAGTTTGTACTGAGCCGTAAAGCTGCGCGATCATAGCACACTGTAAGGGCAGAACAGCCCTTACAACCACTAATTGGTAAGCCACACTTCTTAGTTTAAAAATTTGACTCCACAGACTATTTCCATATCGCGAGTGGAAGGGAACCCTGTTACACTACAATTCACTACAATTCGGAAGTGATCACGGGACTCGTTGGAAGCCCAATTCTGGCAGAGGCTTCTTTAGAAAAAATTATATCTAACAGATATCCTGCAAACTTGTGTACACAATAGTCGAAACTTTCCAGCAGCGTTTTGCATACGATATACAAGCATTCAATAAGACGCAGTTTTGAGACACAACTAACATTTTCGTAACTTGGTGCAAGTACGAAGACTCTTCTCAGTCTACAGTTGATATACGAGTAATGAATAATAAAGTGGGGACTATGTATTAAAACAACCCATCAGTGAAATAGTAGATACAACTTTATTCTTTACAAAAAAGAACATTCATTGTGCAATGAATGAAATTAGCAATTTAATGAGAGCTCCATTCTTTTCTACTCAGAGGGCGCACTCGTTGAGTGCAGCAGAACCTAACATTGCACACGATAAGAACAATTGCAGTAAGGTCGGGACACAGCGAACAACTGCAAGGTAAACAACAACGAAAAGTATTCAATACACAGGTGTCAGCGAGGTACACCTGCAACATCGGACCTGCTGATGTCCTAATACAACAGAAAGAACAAGCTATCAGCAGCAACACCCGTAGTATTTTCTAACTCAACAATAAGAGCAAGGTAAGCAACAGGAAATTACGGCATATTTTTATTCCACACTACCTGAGTAGCATATGCAGTAACTATAGTCTAACCATTTTATCAAGGCAGTTCGGTCGTGGTCAAATTCATCTATAGCGGTGTCAATTCTGTGAGTATTTCCGAGATTTCTTTGCATACAGAAAGTGGGCGGGATTATGATATGGGTAGAACAATATCTCACAAATACCCATAAAATTGGCAACGCTGTAGAGAAATTTGACCACTGCCGAGCTACCGTGATAAAATGGTCAGACTATAACTGTATTCATTTTTTCACACAACAATAAGAACAAAGCAAGCAACAATAGAGAGTGCTACAAGGCGTAAGTTAGCTGCTCAGTTTACATGGACTTGGCCAGCTCCCCACTAAGGCTTCAGAAGACCTACACAGTGAAGAGTTTGCACCAGCAACCCTCGGCTCAGGGCAGCTCAAGTGTCGGCAGAGAGAAGGTCCGACGCAGTACAAATCTGTGGGCTTACTTGCCTTGATTTGCTCACTGCCACAGGATTTGTAAGGCACTTCTGCTGCTTAGCAGAAGCACTCAAAGTTTCATTCGTTATTTAGCATCTCTTCGAGGTATTGTTGCGTTAGCCATGCGCGTAGCGTTATTCCGTGTTATTTGATCTAAAAATGCCATTTAAAATGCTACGCTGTGGAAATGTTGGATCTTATTCGTTTATGACATTCAACCCAGGGTTATGAACGGCTCTATTACCATCCGCATCACACGTAGCTCTCGAATCACAAAAATTTTCTTTTTTTTTTCCTGTTGTGAGATTCCAGCTTTCAAAAAAGTATGTACTTAGAGTAGGAACAGAGTAGAGTTCCTGGAGTCTGTGCGTACTGTAGCTTCAAGTAGTTTCGTTTCCGCTCTACAGAAATTTTGAATTAGTTCAAGGGTCACAAAATGATTTTTCACTCTGCAATTTCCCTCAAGATCGCGGGACGGCGAAACGTGCCTATAGTCTAAGTAGCCCACATCATGCACTTGAAACGAGTACGAAGTTAAGAATCTCTCTTGATACGCAAACTCAAGCTTGAACACGCACTAAAAATGCACACTCCCTAACTTCTCCCAGCCAGGCAAATATCACGGTAGATTTCGAAACTTTTAATTTCTACGGAAATTTATGTTTAATGTGGTTGTAAAAGCTTACTACTAGTGATAAGAAATAAAATCAACAAATCTGGGCCCTGATTTACTAACATTTACAACATTGTAAAACTTGCAATGTTGCGCCTTACAACGACGATACAGGGCAGTATTCTATTTGCCTTGTTATTGGTGATAACAGATCACTACTTCAACCAATAAACGGTCGTTTTACGTCATCCTTTCGGGAACTACCAATGGTGGAGGTCTGCATCTTCCATTCAACGAACAACTTATCCGCAGGTGGAATATATCAGCGTTTTGTTTCAGTTAACACGTTGAGACTCAACTGCTGTAGCCACTTACAAGTTTTCCCAAGCTCTAGCAAAGATATAACATACTTTATAAGATTTTCCTAGCTTGTCTCCTCTGTTTTTTGCAGGAAAAAAGTTTTTCTGCAACCGCGCAGTAATTCGAGGTACTACATAAATGAGTTACAACACGCAAGTAGCTTGCTAAATCTGGCCGGAGTTACAATACAGTAAGTCGAGGTACAAGCTAAGCTTGCGACTTGCAACATTGTTAGTAGCTTGCTAAATCTGGCCGGAGTTACAATACAGTAAGTCGAGGTACAAGCTAAGCTAGCGACTTGCAACATTGTTAGTAGCTTGCTAAATCTGGCCGGAGTTACAATACAGTAAGTCGAGGTACAAGCTAAGCTAGCGACTTGCAACATTGTTAGTAGCTTGATGAATGTGGGCTGTGCAGTTCGGACAATTGCGTATTTTCAATCGTGCGAGTACCTATTTCGTTTTCAACATTTTCAACTTCAGTTCACGGTTTGGAGAAATCCTAAGCTTTTCTTCCTTTTCTAAAGGCCACTGCACATGAGAAGCAAAAGCTGTCGGGAACGGCATTGCGTCAGCTAACGTTCCACCAGACTCTAGGAAAAGTTGCCTGCAGAGCGAATTCAACACGATCGGCATTAACCAATTTTTTTAGTTTCGTTTGAGCAATTCGAATCAACTTGCTGTCTAGTTTTTCTCTGTTATCTATTACTGCTGCGGTATGCAATGTCTTCCATTTTCCTAAAGTTTACTTTAAATGGTTGCGTTTCAAACTGCGATGTCAAATGAATAGAATGAATTTATCGGAAGGTTACAACGAGGGTAGCCGACAGAAAACGTACATGTCAAAGCTTTGCATATAAGCTACAAGATCGTACAAATGACATTTAGTCGCTAAGTTTTATGTAAAGGGAATAGAAGCTGGCGTCTAAGCAAACATAAAGATTGATAAAATTAATATTTTTTATTTCTTTTATATGAAACTTGTAATAATTTTCCCTAGAACATTGATACTGCATGCAACTTTCGTCGCTGCCTGTGCGTTAACTTGACGAGGCAAGCTTTATGTTCAGTCAATTTTGTCCATCGGAATCAAGATGTCACTCGCCTGCGCAAGCCTTGAAAGGAAACTTAATCTTTTTCACCGGAAAAAATGAGAATTTTTAGGTCTGTAGCAGAGTAAACCGTTGTTAGTTTATGTTATTCGGAGCAGCCGAAAACACATTTGACAGAAAGATATATGATGATTTTTTTTTCGAACCCAGGGAATATTGGGAGCTGCTATGACAAGGGCCCGGGCGCCAAAATTTCTTTTAAAAAAATTATGTACTTTTTTCTTCCTTCTTCTTATGATGAGTACTCACTCCATTTTTAGATGAAGTCTCCAATTATGAGGCATTGGTTGTATAATGACTCGGTTCTACGGTGGCCAGGCGTGCCCCTGGCGGACTTGTGGCCGGGAAGATTCGACTTTCCGCAGACGAGCTCTTCGCCCATAGATGTTGCGATACCCTTATTTGAAATCAGTGAACTATTCACAGGGGCATAAATTACTTCTACATATATGCGTTTTCTTGGTGTACAGTGAACCTCTGTTGACGCTTTGTTGGTTTAAATATACAAAAAAGAAGACACAATATATTACAAGTTTCATCTCTCGTGTAGTACACATTCTATCTGATTTTGCATTACTTTAAGTCCTAATGAAGCATTGAGCAGATACATGCCGTTGCTAGCCTCTTAAAAATTCCCAAATTCCTCCGTAGATTAAATTTGCTGATTGAACGATGCATTGTTTGCAGATCCTTCGGATCAAAAGAAACAGACCACAGACCTGCGCTCCCGCGTGGTAATCTACAGATTCTCCAAGAGTATCTTCACCGGGTTAAATAATGAAAGCCTAGGGTCCTGCGCCGTAAGTCTCAGAACAAACGACTGATGTCAGGTTGTGCAGATATTCCTAAGCAGGATGGCAGCGTCTGCCAACAAAAACGACTGTCTAAAACTTTCAAGGAGTTTTCGACAGACTCCCTTACTGCTAGTGTTGCCAAAACGACTTTGTAGAGTAAATTTACAGCTGTCATGTGGAGAATTTAAATACATAGCGTTGTTTACATTACTGTAACGTACACGAGCCATAAAATTAATTACATAGATATGGATAGAGTAGTCAGAGTACAACCAAAACAAGCGTAAGTTTCCCAATTTTGCCCGGGGCTCCCTGGCACCCACTAGCTGTCTGACAAGAAGGGCTGCAGAGAAGTAAGGAAGCGGCCACGGAAAGGAAGAGAAGATCTATAAAGAGAGGGGGCGGCTCTCCCTTACCCTCTCATAGCACAGTCTGTGAACACACTCAGCATGTTGTTGCTCAGCAGGCACACAATCTACACCTCGGCCGTGTGTTGTGTTACCGCACTCGGAGGTCTCTTTTGTGTCGGCGCTGAGCAGCTCTGCCTGACCAAACACGCCTTCTGATGCGCCTTTGTTTTCTCTGACAGCCCTGTAAGTACAGAGACCTGCGGCTGCGTGCGGCTAATTCTCCTGTTGCTGAAAGAGGCGCAGTACTCTTCCGAAATATTCTTTTAATGACCAAAAACCCATCACATTACATAATGACTATTGAAACCAGCAGGTAAAAAAGTTAGGTGAAGAGTTAATGAGGAGATATTTTCATTGATCACACTTTCGTTACTATTTTGCGCACGAAGGCCGATACCCTGCAACTACTAACTTGAGCGATCGAGAGAGTTGAGCTGTTTAGGTTTCAATTTTTCTGTGTAGCATAATGCCTTATTTTATTTTTTTGTAGGATGCATCTTTTTTAGCTCGGTGTCAAGCACCACTCTAGACGTGAACTAAAATTTACGTCAATGGTATATAAAGAGAGTACGTTGGTCATTTTTTCTACGGAAACGCTGTTTTGTCAAAAGAAGAAATCTGTCTGGAGAAAACCATCACTTCCACGATAACCCTTGAGTTTTCTCTCCTCTTCGTAGTTCTACCGCACTCTCAAGACCATTCCCGTCTTTGCATTTTTGATCAACTGCTCCAAGAAAAAAAGTTTTATAAAAAAGTAGAAAGAAATTATGTTTTATGAGATTGCTGAGAGTTACTTCAAGAATATTTATTGCATGGAGTTCAATGTTTTAAAAGCTTATATAGTGCGTTCAACTTAGAGGCTCTTCTATTTACCACCGTCTGCAATCTGGCATACTTTTCGCCCAATGATTTTCAATGGAGCGTGACGAGATCACTAAAATTTTCAACCAGGTTCAATTTTCACCTATCAATGGTCTCATCAAGCGTGACAGAAAATAGGTAGCAGATAGACAAATGCACAAAATACAGAGGTATAGTAGTAGTAGTAGTACAAAAAGTGGATTCGGTGGGCAGGTTTCCTTTGTTTTATAAGCAGTTGGCTGACGTTCTTGCCCCCAAGCTTGCTGTGATCTTCCGGCGCCTGATACGATTAGGAAATTTTCCTCGTTGTTAGCGCCCTGGGAATATAACTCCTATTCCCAAGGGTCAGGTGTCGCCCTTTGTTTCCAACTATCGACCCATCACCCTGACGCCCATTTTGTCAAACGTGTTCGAGAATTTGATTGCTGGTAAGCTTTGTCTTTTCGCTGAGGTAACGGGGTTGCTGCCTGCTGGTCAGTTTGCGTACAGAACTGGCTTGGGTTGTTGTGACGCTCTGCTGTCGGTGTCACACCATTTACAGTCTGCGCTGGATTGTAGGTCTGACGCACGCCTTGTCCAGTTGGACTTCAGCTCTGCATTTGACAGGGTTAACCATAGTGGTCTATTGTACAAGCTGGAGTCCTTTGGTGTGGGTGGTAGGGTTCTGTCAATCATTCGCGATTTTGTTTCTGAGCGAACGCAGAGTGTGTCTGTTGACGGCGTCTTGAATGCCTCAGTCGCGGTGGCGTCTGGTGTCCCTCAGGGCAGTGTGCTTGGCCCGCTGTTGTTCGTTCTCTATACCAGTGACATGCTTTCTTCGCTTGAAAACACGATGATCAACTATGCCGACGAGTCAACTTTGATAGCTGTTATACCTGCTCCTCGCCTGCGTGATGCTGTCGCTCAGTCTCTGAAAAGGAATTTGTCGCGCATTAGTGCATGGGGCTCGGCCTGGAGTATGAAGCTGAATGCCAGTAAGACCAAGTCGATGATTGTCAGTCGGTCTCGGACACTTTTTCCGCAGCATCCCCAAGTGGAGCGCAAGTTGTGCATCCCCAACCCCCGGGTAAAGCAGAACGCTTTCGCTTAGCTACGCCGCGCAGAAGAAGGAAATGAAACACAAGAGGGTAGGAGTCTAGGGGGAATAAGTCGGCCACCTCGATCAGCAGAAGGGCAAGTATTGAGAGCCTATACCTAACTTTACAAAACTAACCTCGTCAGCAGGAGCTGCGGCAAGCTGCAACATCCCATGCGGAGAAGGCACTAGGGACCCTTGGGGTTGTGAGGTCCAAATGTACTGTGGCAGGGAAAGGGCCCGCCAGAATATACCCCTGAGGGCAAACACAGAGGTATACTCTTTGTGAATTATTATATAACCTTGCTACACAATTACTTGCTTGGCCTCTCTCTCTGTCTCCTTATTACATTACATGAAATTACATAACATTCATTCACTCAAAGCCAAAGGGGCCATCACTTTCTCTAATTTGAACTTGAGCCTGAAAAACGTCTAAAGTACTTTTTGCGGTAGCGTGGATTGTGGATTTCACTTCCTTCCCACAGCAAAGCTTTATTTGCTGTTAGCTGGTGATGCGAAAACTGAGTAGCAAAGGCAGACGATATTTTTCTGAAGAATAACCCCGAAATAAAGAAATAAAATGAAAGTTTTGTAAAGCAATGATAATGTATATATATATATATGGTGTATATATATATGGTATATATATATGAAATAGTGGTAATAATATTGTCAATGCTGTTTTTATTTCTATCTCAGTCCCTATTCACGAGCAACCATTCAGTAGACAACTTATTCAGGGGACACACTAGACATTTACACTTCTTCTTCTTCTTCTTCTTTTGCCACTTCAAAAAGAAGTTTGGTAAAGTCAGTATAAAGAAGTGGCATCGTCACTTCTTCCTAAAACTGCTTTGGTTTACGTTCCTGTAACTCTACAAAGTGTATGAGCAACCAAGCCCGGGCTTTTAAGAGGAAGACCTTATGCAGCAAACAGAATAATACACTGCTTGGATGTACATAGGGTTCTGTGGGCTGTGCGCTCATATGCAACAGCAGGTTCTTACTTCCGTTACTCTCTTAACAGGACCTACCTATGCATGTAGACTGCAGCTCTGGCCGGATAACTATGAGTCCTTTTCTCCTTCTCCGACAAAGTGCTGGAATACAGGCAGAGAAATCATACGAAATAAGGTTCAGAAACGCAACGGTGTTTTTTGTATTAACATGAGCGTGTAACTATATATAGTTGTAGTGAGTACCGGTTTTATTTTCATAGAGCAACCCACCTTTTGAAGTAATACTTACAAAGCTTGATGTTGGTTATGATCCCCAATAGCTTGCAAATGTGCGCCTTCGTACATTGATCTACACATCAGCGCCAACACACGCAAGGAATACGTTGCATTTTATCGGATAAAAACAATATTTTATGAAAGGCCGATTCCACAGAGTAGACTATTTGCCGTGAATGACATTCATTTCTACGCTAAAGTTGTCCTAGTTACAGCATTTATTAAACTTGTCTTCCATTTGTTGAATATTTTCCTATAACATTGCACTCGAACATTCAGACACTTCCCTTGCAATTAGCTTGGCAATTCCACTGCTGATGGGCAGTGACGCTGAAAGGCAATTGGTGAGCAGCTACGCAGAGTGTCCTCAGCCTGCATTCTTGTCATCGATACATGAACTGTCTGGAGCTGCACTAAAATGGCAATACAAGCCAGGAATTTTAAGCATTGCGTAAGGCTTCGGCATATCTCCGCCTAATGAAGGCAACTGTCGAGCACGAGATACTAATTGACGCCCTCGTGCAGTTAAGCAGAGGAGAGACACTTGAGAACACTGAAGCCATCCGTCAGCTGCAGAGAGAGCCATCCTTCAGCACTGGAAGTCGAGACAGGACTTGCTGCGGACCACACAAGCTGCAGATCGACTGTCGACACAAAAACATTGGAGTGTCCAGAAGCATGTATCTTTTACGGCGCGAGCTTTACTAATGGGATGAAAAATAATAATTATGAGGCAATGTTTGGCTAGAGCGCAAAACAGACCCAATACGGTGATGATCGATCGACAGACAGACTAATAAATATGTTTCTGAAAATCGGATGAATCCGATGTTGCGTAAGAAGCCATTAAAATTTTCCATGTCGATTAACTCTGATAATTCTTACTTAAAAATCTCTCAGTGAAACAGTTTAGTAACAAATATTATTTTCAGTAAAGTTTTTTGCTAAAGCTATCCCAGAGTTTTGCACAACTTTAAGCGTTTGAGTAGTCAATAACTGAGAAAAAATATTACTTTTCGAAGTGCAAGTGTAGATTTGAGGAGATACTTTTATAGAAAATCTCAGAGCATTGCCCAGAAATATGCATGGAAAATATTGATAATCTATGCAGCTATAGTTGCCGTTGATAATGCAGTATTTTCGAAGTATTAATCATATCAGAACATCAGTTTCAAAATTATACCTAGGTGAAATTAGGTTAGAAAAGTGTCAGAGACAATTTTGAGGAAATGAAAAAGAATTTGCTGGTGACGAATTATGATTAAAATTGCTGAGCAGAAGAAGGGTGTAGAGGATCAAAGGGGATGATGGGGCGACCACCACCGCACCTTCCCCCCCCCCCCCATTCATTACAGGGATGCAAGCAGCGATGTTTGACGGAATGTGCTCGTGTGAAACGAAACTCGATGATCCCCTGAGGTGCTGTGGAGGATATGAGGTGTTTAGGTGGGGCCCGCCACGTGACTTGAGAGGGTGAACCAGAGGGTCTGTTGATACCACTCCCTTGGTCTGCTGACACCCCTCTCATGGCCAGAGCCTGTTCACATCACTTTCTTGATCTGTTGACACCACTATTTTGGTCTGCTGACACCACTTTCTTGGTCTGTTGACATCGCTCTCCTGGTCTGTTGACATCACTCTCTTGGTCTGTTGACACCACTCTCTTGGTCTGTTGATATCACTCTCATGCTCTGTTGACATCACTCTCCTGGTCTGTTGACATCACTCTCTTGGTCTGCTGACATCACTCTCTTGGTCTG
>LQNS02278126.1:456561-520566 GCA_001587735.2 Parhyale hawaiensis | reverse complement strand
AAAAAATCTCATTCTTAATAAAGAAACTATTTAGCCTAATAAACATTACCTTTTCAAAAATCTTATTCAAGAACGATAGAGTAGATATTGGTCGGTAATTCCCAACTTCTGACTTGTCCCCACCTTTATGAATTGGTATGACGCGAGGTTTTGGAGGCCATTATTTGACCGGTTTCATGGAAGCCGGTGTGCACAATTACGCAAAAATTCCATTTTAGCTTTGTTTGTTGAAGTACTATTACTAACAAAACAAAATGTAGACATAAATCAAACACAGTTTTGACCTTTTTTTGCTGCCATGTTGAACCTTAAGCCGTGCTGTCGTAATTTCATTAGCTCAACCGGCTCCATGCTGATATCGCCGAAATAAGTCGCACGTCCGAACCAGACTTAATATGACACCGAACGTAGATAGCCAGCATACATGACCGGGCACAGAAGCGAATAATTATGTGCTCCTCTATTCAGGAAAACATTGTAAAATGAAGACGGTATATCATAGGGAACGAAATGGTACCATGACAAAAAAAGACGACTAACAGTAAAAGCCAGCGTAATGAACAAGATGAGGAGTCTATTGAGGCGCAGTAATTTGTGCGTTTATTTACCTGCGCCAAGGAGGTTACGTTTTCGTCGAGTTTTTTTTTTTTTGTATTATTTGTATGTCTGTCTTTCACCAAAATAACTCAAAATTTAGCAACAAATCTTTACGAAATTTACAGGAATTGTAAAATATGCCAAGAAAAACAGATGATTAACTTCTGGCGAAGATCCGTTCATACGTTTGTTTGTTTCCCAGCCTCTTTTGTCTCAATGCCATAACTCATAAAAGTTATGGTCGGATTATTATGAAATTAACGTTTGTTGTTAGGTATATAAGAAACAGTAGATGACCAAATTTTCGTGACGATTTGTTAGTTCATTTATCGGTATATCTTTGTGTTTGAGTTTATGTTTGTTAGCAAAATAACTCAAAAATTTTTCATCTAATCTTTATGAAATTTTACAGGAATTGTTAGACATGTTAAATGACACAAATGATCAAAGTTTGATGCTGATGATGATTGGTCTATTCGGTTGCGTGTTTGAATAATGAATGTCAGAACATAACTCATGAACTTAGAGATGGATATTCAAGAAAATTACAGAACGTTTTAATACTGTTAAAAGGGACAAATGACGAAATTTTGGTGCTGATGAGAAGGAAATCATAGTTTTACAACCATTTTTAAATTTGTGTTAATGTTGCTTTGCTTGGCGGAGGTATGCGTTCCCAGGGTGCTCTAGTTTGTACTACAGTTATCGCATAAAATGAAACCGAGGAAAATAAGTTAATTCGGTGCCACTAGATATAATCCCCACTGAACAGTGAATAGCTAGTTTTTTAACACATGGATAAACTAGTCGATGAAAATTATTGGAGCTAATAAGAAGAATACTCTACTAGCAAACTAGAGATATCGACGCTGCAATGATAATTTACAGACGCGAAATTAAAACCTGTATATCAGCACTTGCTTAGCAACTCAACTGACAGAGGCTCTCTAGCTTTCTAAAGTTTTGTCAAACAATCACCAGTCAAATTCCTAAAAAAAAAGTGAAAATAAAAGTTTCTTCGAGCACAGATCTGTATATTAAAATTCGGTATTAACGTTTCGACTAACGCTTTAACTATATTTTATTCTCGCTTTGTTTCAAAGGACTTGACTGCTGATACTGTGATCAATTTTAAGCCGGGCTCACACTACAGTCTTTCAATGTTGTTAGAGCCAGGCGCCCGTCCGACTGTGTCACTATGTCCTTGTAATCAGCAGAAAAGTTCACAGCTCTGAGAGAGAAAGTTCACTCCGAACTGAATGAGATGTTCAAATCTTCCCGACAGACACTCGAAACGAACCAACTGCTTGACGGTTATCACTTCCTTGCATGTCTTTTAACCCACCTATGTAGTGAGTTAATAAGAAGCAACGGTACGTACGAGCACTCTAAGTAACGGAAAAAAGTATAGTGTGAGTGCATCTACGAGTACAGTATATGGAATTAAATTATTTTACTAATATAGTAGCATGTTATTCAAAATCTTTACATGAGTTGCTGAGCCCCGTCTTGTGTCCAGTTCTTTTATTTAAAACGACTCTGGACGACTGAGGCTATCAAGCGACTGCGGGTGGTCAGGACTGACTGCAGCGATATTGCCAGCACCGACAGGATGATCGGATCAGCGGCGGCAGACAATCAAAGGATCAGACGCTGTGATGAGCTGGGCAGGACATCACAGCTGGTGCAGGCAACTCTCAGCAGCTGGTGGAGAGGCTCATGCTGCTGCAGCTTATGTAGCTGCCTATAGCAATGACAGCTGGTCGTGACAGGAAAAACCAAAAGCTGGTGCTGGCAGCCGTAGACTGTAATGCCATATGCCAGCGTTAGTTGCTGATTTTGACAGCCGTATGCCGTCAGTTTTACTATTTACCGCCGTCACATGCAACTACTAGCAGCAGTGGAACGTTATTAGCACGCTCTATCTGCTAAATATTTTCTGTACACCCTGCCGCAATTATAAACTCTCGCTCCCAAAACAGCTAAATTTGCTGGGGTTTTCTGTCCTGTTAAAGCAGTAGGCATTATAGCGGCTCCTTGCCAGAAAAATAGGAATCAGTATTTCACGGTTTTCTCGGGAATAAATTTCCCGAAATTCTTTTGGTTACCCGAGTTTTAGGCAACCAGAAACAGTTTTCGGGTAATTCCGTGAAATACTGATCCCGATTTCTCGGGAAACAAGCCCTTGAATGAACCCTTGAGCAGTACAGATTGTCAAAGAGATATCCTCAGACCTCAGGTCTTCGTTCACTAGGAAGTAGACGGCGCCGCTAGCATCTCTCACTAAAAGCTGTTCATTCATCCAGCTGCAGCAATTAACTTTAGTGCTTTAAACAATAAATGTAAACCAGCTTGGCACCTCTTTCGAGTAATTATATCTGCCTCACAAGCTGTAAAACTTTTGAAGTAAAATAACAATCCTTTGCGTATCACCTGCTAGCAAAATGGGAGATTCTCGTTATTACAAAGATATAAATGGTTCTCACATCCAACATCAAGAGCCTAGTAGATCCCAACCAGGCAATGTATGTCGAGCTGCTTAAATATGCAGCAATTACCTCGAGTTCTCAAATAAGTAGCTACTAGGTAATTCTCTAACAGTAAAACAATACGTACCGATGGTTCGTCCCTAAGCCCGCTTGTTGCCACTAAAAATCTCCTCTGTTCTCACTAAAAGCCGGAAACAAACAACATTTTGAGCGTTTGAGTGAGCGGGGCGAGGGAAAACAAAGCCTGACGTGAGTTTATAGGGCGAACTCGGTGGCGATGCAACATTTTTGGCTGTTTGGGGAGCTCGAGCTGTGACCTGTGGCGTGTTTTGTGTGGTGAGACGCACGGCTTTGCGACAGCTGCTGCTGCTATAAACAAAGATTGTGCTTACTGTCAATGCTTCGAAGTGAGAGAGACTCTCAATAGTGTTTGCTGGGGCTGCCGCTGAACGCAGCGTAGCGAGTGTTGCTGTGCTGCATAAATAGCGGTTCGGATGAGTTACTCGACGCGGCTGCGTTAAAAATCGAGAAGCACCATCAGCCTAGTAAATTTATACCAATCTTTATTAAGTTTATCGGAAATTCATGTACAGTACACTGTGAGAAAGCCCGAGTAGAACTGTGTAATTAATGAAAAAAAAGCCATTACCATGCTGTAGTTTTTAACAAATAGGGTCCCACTGGACTAATAACTTAGCAGAAAATGAGAGGATTACTGTTATTAGCCCCAATTGGGTCCATAGCATTCAAGAGGCTACGAGGCAATAGGCAAATACCTGTGGGAAAAACCCATAAATATCAGTTGTATATTGCGGAGACTTAGGTAATTTCATATAACAAGTTGCAAATGTGCTCTTATTGTGGGTTAATACATTCTCCTAACTGCCAGCAGGAATCGGTGCAGTGGCAGCTATATTTTATCTATGAGACAGGGACTATGGCACTGGCGACAATTCATCGTAAATTAAGAGATTTGCTACAGACATCGCTAAAACGGATCAAATAAAGTGTTTCCTTTACACATTGTGCGGTACACGGTTTGGTATTTTCCTGCTGGTTTGCTTTCCCTATATTTAAGCAGGCGGAAAATTATAAGTCTCTTTAAATGCTGCAGTTGCGACTAAGTTGCGGCAATCGCTTTACCCTACCCTGAGCAGGGAGAAGTAATGAAAGTACCATATTGGTGGGGCTTGGAAACGTTTAACATTAATCAGTAGTATTTACAATTCGTGTCCGCAACACATTGTATAGTATGACTACACATAATCCTGAACATCTATGTATCATTTTAGCTAAAGGAGATGGCGTAAGTTAACATTATCATAAAGTTTCTTGGATGTGCGGAGTAAATTCAATTTCTGTTGCAGCGTCTGCACTACTTGATTATATAACTGAGCACGCTAGAAACTGTGAGCATATTCAGAAAAGTTCCCCTGTGCGATTAAACTGTCGTGTTTAGCCTTCGTCAAGAATGCTCCTGTTCCAAAACATCTACTGCTCCGTGCACCGGCTTGCGGCAACATCTATTCCTGAAACTACTAGCTGCTAAGCAAAGGAAAAACAAATTTTATTCACTTCATTATAAGTACGTATCCAGGTTTCCATTTTACAGTTTCAGGACCAGTATCAGGGCTACAAAGTCAAACTGTTCGTTGCCAACATATTTTTCTTTTTAGTTTGGGGGGCCCACATGAGCAGATGATGCTATGCTTTACAACAGTTCGAGCATACACTGATTTCCTTTTTCAACAAACTTGGCATATCAGCAGCTGCTTTCTCGGTGCTGCCCATGCCAAGGTCTCCGAATATTCTTATGGATGTTTGAGCTAAGTGTAGCAGGTGCATATGAGCAGAGTCGCTGCTTGCTGTTACATTAAATAAAAACTCTCTGATTGATCAGCAGCAAATGCAGCCTATGGGCAGCCTTGCTTACTTCTCGCATATGGACAGTTTCCTCCGATAAATTTGAATCGAACCTTGGAGGGTACAACAGAAGTCGCAGGCTATATCTGTCTTCCATTCTTTGGCAACTTGCATGTAAAGCAGTTTTGGCACCAGTGAATTATAGTATGCTTACCTATCAAGTATTGCAAACGAAGAACTAACTTTATCGAATTCCCAAGAGAACGCGACCTCCAGTGAACACGACCTCCACTCAATATGATGTTAAACCCTTTAGGGACAAGTGCTCACAAATGGTTGGTTCAGTAATACTGTTCCTATGATATTGTTTTTTCAGCAGTTACTTAACTCGTTAATTAAAGAAGTTTTGTTTGCTGGAGAGGAATTTCTAACTGTTGTACGCTGCGTAGGAGCCGTTCAACAGTCATTCCTTACACTCCTCTTATGAACACAACTGGAGCGACACAGAACAACTGCTGGTGAAGAGTTTGATCAGTGCCGTGAGAAGGCAGGGAGGTGCCCTGCGTGACACGCTTTGTTTTCTAAAGACTGTTGTCTGCTTCTGAAATTCTCCTACCTAGTGTTACTAAAGACGGAAGTCGTTATTTTTTATTGTTTCGGAAAACTTGGTAAAATAGCTAAGTGTCTTGCTACAGCTGTGCTGCCCATATCTCGGTAAGACTCTGTAGGACAGACCCTGCGAGGAAAGTAACACCAAGTACCAATGTGCTGAGGCAAAACTGATAAACGTCAGTGTTACAATGGGTCTGCTTTATGAATAATTAGTGTGGCACTAGAGAGTAGAGATTGTATACGTAAATGACAAGAATAGTTGGTGGTTTGGTATTATATTTTGTGCTCGCTTTTATGAATCTTTGTTAGCTACCATGCTCAGTCACTGCTCTCGTCACTACGTAATGACTTTTGTCCGATTTCAGAATTCTTTGAAGGATTCAAGCGCATGTGACACTTCACTTTGCTCTCACCGTGTACAAATAGGGAACACCTGAATAGCATTGCCTGTATGCAGTTTAAAAACCCCAGATATACACTAAGCTTGGCTGCTATACTTGTAAGCTACCAGGCATGTTGAGGAGATGTCTAAGGTATAGACAACGCTGTCTACAAATCACCACATGAGGTATTCACCCTAAATTTATAAAGGTAAAACGGCATGTGCTCTTAGCCCTTAAAAATATTCATTTTTTCTCATACCTTCCAAAACCATACCCACCCCCATGATCCCGTCAGGGAGGTCAAATGCCTTCAAGGGTTAAGAAGGTATCCAAGTCATTATACCTCATAGATAAGTAGGAGAATGCTGTTGAGTACTTACAATTATCCAATATGCACTTTTCCAGAGGATTTAAGCCATGCATCATGGGGCCTCAGTACATACGTAACACGATACACAGTAGTGCGGTTAAGAAGTATGTACGTGTAATAGACACACAAGAGAAAGTTTGCCACACAGAGCAGAGTGCCCCGACCCAGCGGAAGTATCAGCAGACGGCGGTCAGCAGGAGCCGGTAGCGGCGCGTGACCAGAGCTGTTTACTTTGTGCTTGAGTTTCTTTCTAGCTTATAGTTCGGCCAACTGTACGGCTTACTCTACTGCTCTGATAAGTACACTATTTTCAGTTCAGTCTTACGTATGGCACAGAGCAATTATCTGCGGTTATGTCTCAAGTGTAATTTTATATTGCCTCTAGTACAGGAAATGATTGTGTAGCCTTACTAAGATACATAATAGTGATTGACTACTGAAACGCAAAAGAGAAGTAATGTACATAATAAACCAAAGCAAGAAGGTTGCAATTATCAGCTAAAACCTGCTACGTCTACGTAAGAAAAGTGATCAAATTAATGTGTCAGTAAGCATTGCACAGCCTGACATCGCATTGTACTAGTATAGAGTTAAAGTGTTTATGTCAACAGTGAGGATTTCAAGGTATCAAGTACTAAAATATTTAGAGGTGACTAAATTATGTTTTGACCGAAGTTGTTGAGGTCTGTTGTACCGCCTCGGAAATTATGTAATAACATATTGTAATATACAGTTTTAACACATTTAACCTGTGTACTACAGGTGTAGGCTACATAAAGAGCAAAAAAAGTGTTACATACAAATTCATAGCGAGCTTAGCTTTATAATTCGCACGCAATTTCTTTATTATAAAAGCCATTTTGTGTACGCAAAGTAACACAAAGGCAACTGATTTTAAAGATTTCTAAACCCTAAAAATTTAGTTTTTATCCACCGGAAGTTCATTGCATTTAAAGTGGGGTAAGGGTGATGTACAGCTTCATATTTGTTAATTTTCTTGAACATGAAGATGGCTTCTCAAAGCGGACCTGCAGTTCATGAGAGGACTATAAATATATACTGGTATGGTATTATGCGGCCGCCACTTGCCCTGCCGCAAACGAACATTACTTTCATGGAATTTACTTTCGACAGACACTGCAAGTCCAGGTGATGACTAAAATCGAGAACGTCTGGCGAAAAAGAAATAATACTAAAGAAATAAAAGACAATAGTAGTAAATTAAATATTGGTCGTGATTACCGTAGACTTTCTTATCATAATCCCCTGTTACGTATAAGTATTTGCTGTTGAAGTACCGTGATTGTCATCAATTACATGTGTGATTATTTGTGATAGTAGATCCAATGCACACTTGATATTGCCCAATGTAAGCGAGTATGCTTGTATTTCTCACATGCATGTTGTGTTTATGATGCTAGAGGGAGCAGAATCTAACCGTTTTGTTTTAAATATCTAAACGTGTTGGACGCCATACCAAGAATTGGTAATGGTAGTCTTGCGACTCTGTGTGTCATTTGTGGAGCACATGGCGGCCAATATGTTAATACCATCATAGGGGCTAATGACAATTTTGGCAGGTATGCTAAAGACTTTTAACTACTTACACGCGGGCACAAACAACTCTACCAATTATAAACTGAACTCTTCAATAACTATTCAATACTTTTGACTATCCGCTTCATAAGGCTTTTATTATTTTACCTCGAATTAAGAAGTGTTTTAATCTTCTGAAAAATGGACATGATGTTACTATCGTACTAATTAATATGCAAGTGTACTCTTGGAGGAGACCTCTGCTGTTGTTGCTGCTCTTTAAATATACTGTGGAGCATATGCTCGTTTGCTTTACTTTACCTACAGTGTAGCCCTCTAGATCAGGGATCCCTACATTTTTTTAACCCATCGACCCCCTCACGGAATACGGGCTTTCTCATCGAACCGAAGAAAGTTGATTGAAAGCATGAAATCATTTTTAATATTATTTTTAATATTTGTGCAGCAGTAGAAACTAATATAAGAACCATATGAAACTTGCATTTCTCTTTTCTCGTACAATGCTTTAAGTTACAGTAACAGAAAAAAATACATTCTTCTTTGCCAGGACGTCATAGAAGAACAGTGAAATTATTCATAATAAATGGAAGCTTGCCCATACTATAGAGAACGTAGAACGTCCGTGTCATAATTGGTAAAAACACAATTATATTTGAAAATAGAACATACAAAACCTTGAAAGGTACAGTCCAAGCAGGACTGAGCTAAGTTTGGCCATGGAGAATTTTGATTACATTTGTATTTAATATCTCTATTAATATTTATTATTACCCATGATTAGTGCCTAGCGAAGTTCATCATGTTCCTAAGCGTTTATTGACCCCCTGTTCGACCTCAGTATAATGACTGACCCCAAAAAAATCTCTCATCGATCTCAAGGTGTCGATATCGACAATTCTGGGTACCCCTGCTCTAGATGAAGAACATTGTAATCGAGAATTCTTTGCATTGAAACATTTACAATGAAAAAAATAATAATCTCAGGAACTGTGGGAGCTTTTGCACAGCCCATCATCAATATTCGCCAAGTTATGCAGAGTTGCATGTCACAAGTCTGCAGTACTTGTCCTGCTATTCCAATATTCTAATGAGGAGTTCAACTCAATTCAGTTCGGCTGTCAAATATGAAGGTAGAAAATGCACGTTGGCTTCCTTCCTTTTGGCTACCAAATAAAGAGGCCAAAAATTAATCATCAGGAATTGGTAGCCACTTAGGACATGTTCCGCTGGGCGCCAAAATTAAGGCTCCGAGTCTCGACTTGTCTAATACTTCAGACAGAAACGTTAGACTCGTCACTTTACAACACGTTGCAATTGTCGGAAGGAACCTGTTCTACGTGTCGAGCGTGCCAAGCAGCGAAGGCTTTATTTTAGCGCCTAATCTAGCATGCATTGTAATGTCATCTTAGCTTCAGATTGGTATACTAAAATATATATATATACTAGTAAAGTAGCCACAATCTGAACTTATATTCTGATGTGTACTCTTAGTGGCCAACAACATCGCTAGTGAAGACATATACGAGTACTATTCAATGGAATAAGACCAAAGAGAATGGAATAGAAGTAGAACAGGCGATATTCGCCAAAGGTAACGCATTTGCTAGGGCGAAGCTATAAAATAGTGAGTCCATGGTGGTTTACAACGCTACTGGATGTGTGCACAAAGCAGTGATTCGGTGACAATTAAACAACGATGTTTTAGTTAATATTTTTACTGATTTGCAACTGACAGTCTCTTGGAGGAAATTATTACCAATAGAGTACTCTGAGAGCGCATGAGTCCGCCTAGTAGGGTAACGTTAACGAAAAAATTATATTGGTTATTAAACCAGAATACTTTTTATCATCGCCTAAATTTGGTTGTTTGCGTCTCTTAGCAATAAAAATAGTTTCTGTAATGCTTTGTTTTCCATAACTCTTTCAGTTATATCTCAACAAATTAAGAAAACACATTGTCAAACAGAAATTTATGAACCGGTCATTACCACAATTCGGTCATTCGTGCCTTTTGACATTTCTAATAATTTCTGCAAATTTCATGAATATCTGGCCTTAATTTTTTTAGTTAAGATCTGACAAAAATTTCGACAAACATTCGTCGCACGCATACAAACGAACGAACTGATCTTCAGCAAAAATTGGTCATTTGTGTCTTTTAACATTTCTGCCAATTCCTGTAAGTTTCGTAAAGTTCTATTAATAACTTTTTTGGGTTATGCTGCTGACAAACATAAAAATACAATAGAGACAAACAAACGAGCAAACAGATCATTGCAAAAATTTGGTCATTCGCTCTTCGTAAAATTCATAAAATTCTTGAAAAATTTCATAAAAATCCACCCATATATCACTCTGAGACATTTTACCAAGGAAAAAGGGAGACAAGCAAACAAAAAAAAATTGTTGAACAGATCTTCAAATAGAATTAATCATCTGTTCCTCCCAATATGACTAACAATCCTGGTAAATTTGTACAGATCCGTCATTAACTCCTTGAGTTATCTTGGTGACAGGCAGACAAACAGAGAGAGAGAGACAGACAAACTCAAGAAAAATAACCTCCTCGGCCTGCACAGATACTTATGACCGCAAATTAAATTTACTTCAACGAAATCTTAGCATCAGTAGCTTTTCTTCGTTGTTCTGCTCTCAAGAATACATTTTCTTTTCCCTTTGTTGAGATTCTATTCAAGTTGTGCTTCTTGAGGCGTGCGAAATATATTTATTCAGAGTAGGAAGTAAAATCCAGTATCTATCTTCCACTTAGAAGTTCTTGACACGTCATCAGATCTGAGCTGTTAGAAGTATTATGCCCCCTTGCTGTTGAGCAGATGAAGTTCCATCTCTTTCTGCATCGAGGCAGAGAGGCATCAACAGACTGTGCATTACATATAATATAGCGGCATGCGTGATAATCAAAACCGATCGGATTGGCAATATTCCTTCCTCTGAAATTGACTCACCAGCAGCTATAGTTGTTAAGTTCGAGCTGAACTCTTTTCTCCTTAAAACAGTGCATTAATGAGCTACGGTGACGAACAAGAACTATTTATAATGGAAGGGTAAGAGAAGCTTCTGCAGGAGTGAAATTTCGATGAACTCTGCATTAATTACAGCATTGTACATACTTATATTTTTAGGGCAGAACAAGTTATTTATTCTAATTATTGTGCTCAGGATGCAATAATCTTGGCCTTCAAATACGCTATGTATAGTTATGACTGCATACAGAGCTTGGCACGATGGTCATCCCGATTTTACGATGGAGATGGTGTGTAGACCATCGCCATCGGAAAAACTACGATGTTACAATGGAAGATCGTAAAAATCCATCGGCGATAGCTTTGGTCCGATGCAAATCCTATCGACTGAACATGCCCTCGGCGATGGCATACGATGGGCATCGTCTGCGGTTGTACTTCCGATGGTGATGAAATAAGGCTAAAACTACAGAAAAACCGCCTTACGAGTTGGAAGCATTCATTATTAGCAACATTAAAGCAAATAGGTGGTTTCAAAGTTTATTTTTAATACATTTCCGAGATCTAACAATGTCAAGTAATAACCTGGGCTTTACACTTCGCACCTTTTATCAGCTAGGAATAGTATTACTAGTTTGAAAATCCCCCACAGGCCGAGGTTATAAGAGATGCTGCTTTTATTCGATGTTTGTGGTCTGAGATGTTTGCATTTTTAAAATGTGTTAATGCGATGGTCCATCACCGATTGTGACGCCCTACGATGGCCATCACCGACGGTTATTTCATCGTAGGTCATCGCCGATGAAGATTGGCGATTTTTGGTTCCGATGCCGATGGAGCGATGGTATTGCCATCGCCATCGTTAGAACGATGGCGAATGCCATCGCACCATCGATTTTGCCATGTAACATAATCGGAGATGCCGACCTCTGGCTGCATGATTAGTGGGCTATACTAACCAGAACCTCTATGGTGGTAGATTTGAGTGAGTACCAGATGCAGCCTTTCCTGTGAGTAATAGCTGAACAAATTTATTGAGTAAGAGAAGCTCAGAAATTTACCCATTGATATGAATGTGGTGTCACACTCTCTTATTCCTCATACATCCGCCACCCAACTAAGCCCCGAATGACTGTGAATCCTTACTTTTTTTAAGCTTACATTAGCTTTGTCTAAGCTTTTCGAACAGCTGTGTGCTTTCTATGTAACCAACAACGACAATAGTTACTGCAAAGAAAATAATAATAATACCAATTTGAAAATGATCCTGCAAAATTTTTACTCTGAGCTTCAACTTTCAAGATTAACTCACAACATTCAAATTCCAAGTTTTCATTTTTCCACCACTGATATTTATGAATTATTATTATGATTATTATTATTATTACTGATGATTACTACATGAAAGTTTATAGGACTGACAATACGGCTCGCTTCACTCATTGTATAAAGACTAAGCAACAAGAGGGATGAAACAGTCTTCAGTTTTATTGCAGGCCTTCAGACATTGCGGCCACATGCGAAAATGTAAGTTTTTGCGAGCAACTAGAAATGTTTTTTTTTTTTTAATTCTCTTTTGAAAGTATCTGAGAGATCAGGACTTATTGCCTTCTCTTTATTCTCTTCAGTGCATATCATTTGAATGAGATATGGCCGATGCTTAGATAATTACTCTCGTTAATTGCAGAGCTCAGTCGTCATTAACAACTATCAAAACCCGTCGCTTGACATCATGTAGCGTCTCATGTAATGTTTTCGAATTTTTTCCGCAGATGCAATATTTCCGACTACAAAATCTATAACGTGTTTTTCTATCTTCCTTACCACTCCCCCTCCAGTGGTTCGTTGTGCCAGTCTCAAAACCTAATTTCACTCTTCAAATATGGAGACGGTCGACAAGAGACCTTTCAGCGATCTCTTAGCGCCTGATTTTTTGTTAGTCGAAGTTTCAGGAAAGTTTATTGTACCTCAGTCAGCAGGTACTATTGGTGCGGGAGTACACAGAGGGCGCAACGACGGTCATGAACTTCTGAGGAGAATAGGAAGCTGCAGAATAATGAGTGTGTTCCCACGTGTTCATTGGTGAGCTGAACTGCTCAATGGAGCTCAGTGTATAATGAGCGCGAGATTAGGCAATATAAGCTTGTTCTAATACCACTGCTGCCGCCGGTGTGGTGGTGGTGTAGATGGTGGAGCGAGCATGGGCTGCCATACACGCAGATGGTGCAGCGACCATGGACGGCCCAAATTACGACGATTTCTTAAGGAATTGTTGAGATTTTTCTTGTGTACTGTTTACATGTACCATCAATTCTATGGTCGCTACAGATATCAGTTCCTTATGTCAAGGGGTATAGTGTTCGCATAATAAAGTATACGCTTAGTGCCCTAACACGCTCTCGCCTACCATTACCGCTAGTTACTTTTTTACTCTGCTTTTCACCATACAGAGAAAAAGAAAAAACTACTAACAAATAAAAATTTCATTGTTGTGGTTTCCGCAGTGTAGAAAATACATTATTTAGCTTTACTAGATGTAGATCGGCTACCACCGCTTCCGAGCATCGTAGTTCTGCATCAGTTGCCCAAGTTTACAATAACTAAAGCAAAGCCTCACTCCCTCATCTAACCACTGCAACAACACAAAATTAGACGCATTATCACAAGGCCTTACCTACTGCATATACTTTCACCTTAGGCTGTAATTTCCAAATTACACGCTCGTCTCCAAGCCCCAATGAGATCCATTGTGGCGCATTTAGACGCTTCTCATGAGCAAAGTTTGGCTCAAGAAGAGCCAGTGTTCTCTGCTAACCCAGCTCATTGTGAGCCACAATGGCACCTCTGCGTGAGCCGGAAGCACTCAAAATATCATCGCAGCGATCTTCTTTACAAATTCTGCTTTGCATGAGCGGGCGCTCGAGTGGGCGTGTACAGGCGCTCTGGTGGGCATGTCGGTGGGGGCTGGTGGGGTGCTGCAAGTTTGGTTAGGATCTAATGTGTGCTGTAATGTGTGCTGTGTGTTAACACGCTTGTGTGCCGGTGAGCCGCACTGTGTTGCTGCACAAACACGCTGTGTTGTGAGAGCAAGAGCTGAGTGAGTGGAATTCAGAACGCTTATGTTCACTCGGCGGATATTATCATCTTCCACTTGTTCAAATTTTCTTCGAGTTAAATTTTCTTCAAATAATATCATACATTGCTATGCTTATAATTTTTATCTCCCTGCCCACAACACTCACTGCAATTTAAAAGAGAGGATGCAAAGAGGATACTAAAGTACTTTGCTGAAGTTCAGTTGTGATAGAAGTTCGAGATGAACCAGCGGTAAATGCTGGTGTCTCCCCTGCTAGCCGCAGAGGGCAGCAGTTACGACTCCGCTGTACGCGACAGGTGGCGTAGAAAACACCGCCTGGATCTCGTACGAAGAAATGCAAAGTTATAAAAGAAAAGATAAGGAAGTGTCGTTCAAAGCAACCTTACAATGGAACAAAGACCCAGATTACAGTAAGCAAAATAACATTTAGCAGGAACAGTACATCAACGAAAGAAGGAAAGTTAATTAGCACTACGAGAGACTTTCCAAAAGCTTGCCGGAGCCCCAGGAAATTTGAGTTTCAGAGCGCTCAACTTCCACGAACATCCACACCGAAGATGTTAGTAACCTGTCTTCTGAAGCCTCGACCACGGCAGACTGAGAACTCTGCAATCGTACAATCGACGTCAGCGAACGTTTCAACCGAACACGTTTGAGTGTGAGAACTAATTTCAAAAATATAATTCTCAGTAACTAAACTCAAAATACATAAATCAAATTGCTTCTGCTTGAGTTAGCTATAGGTTGATTGAAGTACTTGACGATTTAAGACCCAATTTCGCGGTAAGATGCAAGACTCACCGATTCATAAAGCCGTGTTTACATTGACTGCCCTAAACCAATGAGGCCGGCGGGTCTGAACATGCGGTCGACAAGTTACTGACAAATAACATTTATGCTCCTTCAAATTATAATCGCAACAACACCACCGCACCACAACCATAAGCCAAAGCAATGTCACTGGCTAGTTATTGTACATATCACCGAGTCGTATATACTCGTAAACAGTTAATTATAAATCCACAGTCACATGATTTCATTTAGCTAGCCCGCAGTAAAATATACTGAGAAAATGCCTTTTAAGCACAAGTTTTGCGCCATGGCGCTTAATTTCTAACTTTATGATCCGTTGTGCTGCAAGATGGAAAAGGTCTGCTTTACTGCATTCGTTTCAGCGAAATAATTAAGTGACGGCACAGAAAGTATTGCACCAATTTGCGGACATAAGATAAAAAATGTTACATATAAGTCGATTAATTCTAAAAGTTAACGCTTCGGGAGTAAGTACCCCATCTTCAGAAAGTTTAAAATTCAAATCTACACCTAAGAAGTAAAAAATTCGTTATTATTTCATAGGTGTAGATTGAAATTTTTAATTTTCTGAAGATGGGATACTTACTCCCGAAACGTTAAGTTTTAGAATTAGTCGACTTTATATTTACTATCTGAGATTTATTGTAGGATAATATTAAAAAAAAGTATTTACTTTGCAGACTCTATACAAGCTATACACTGGAAAATATTTTGTGGAAATCTTTCGCGAATAACAATGGCAAAAATATACATAAAATATCCCAATGAAACTATATGGTTGTTTATACTAATTAGTTAATCTTTACCGTCCTTTTAAAATGGAGCGTATACTTATAAAAAATAGTCCTTAACTTTAAAGAAACAATATGAAACAATTATCTACCAATTTTCCAGGAAAAATTATGTCAGTATAAATACCATAAAAGTCTCATAAAATTTACGAACTTATTTGCAGTGAACTCATACTTTAGGCCAAAATAATAATCTCTATGAAGTACTCATAGAGACATTACAAAACTGAAGTGGTATATGGTACTGAAGAGAATGCATCTTATTTCTAGGTTATACTTGTCACTTTGTTTCTGGTCCTGTTCAATATCCCTATGACCGCTTAGCGAAACTTCCCTATTCACTCAAGCTCTCCTATGTAGTTCGCGATATATTAACGTTCATTTGCATTTGTAAAGGACTTTTTAATTTATAATGATTTACGTATTATAACTCTGTTTAATCTTATATGATACAGTTAATACTGTCCCTATCACTGCTTTGAAACTTTTATATAGCAAGAAGCTCTGTCACTTCGCTTCTTTACTAACCTTCTGTACTCACCCCCGCCCCATCACTCCACGACTCGCCATAACCCCAAGCCTCCCCCCACAGCTCACAGGGACAACCAAGAACTATCGCGTCAGTCCCCCCGCCACAGGGGGGCTGGAGGCATCACCCCCAGCCTCAATTTACTCTCATTTAACCATCTAAAGCGATGACGCGCCTCACTTAACCACCATTCTTCTCATCTTCCTCCGTTCCTCAATTTGAACTTTTCTGGGGTAATTTTTATTTCCATTGAACGCGGGACAGTTTTCCATCGTGGGCGAGCTGGAGCTTCTTTCCTCCTTTACCGTAACCTAATTTGGCCAGCGATGGAAGGGGCAAATCTTGTCTATCCGCTGCATCGAATAATTTACTTTGATCTAGAAAACAGGACGAGGCTCTGTGAACGTTAAAGAATGTTCGCATTACTTCTTTGTGGGCCACGGAGCAACTCAAGTAGTGACGATAGTTGCAAAGCCTTCGAATAGTTGTGTTTGAGCTTGTACAACCAAGGTAATTAAGAGACTCTTCAAAGAGAACAAATTGGCTACGAGATACAAGTTGCTTAAAAATCCCTCTATGCATAGATGCATTTACTGGTCTCTTTCGATATACATAATGAAGGATGTCGATGCATGCGATATCTTGTAACTAAATCAAGTTGAAAATGCATTAATTTATCCTAACAAACACCGATGCTATATTTCCCAACTTGTAGTTAGCGTTAAATCATAGACCGCAACAGTACTTGACTCTTAGGTTCAAGTGGCCTCTGACGCTGTCGGCCAAAATGGGAAAAATGAGATCTTCTCAAGAGCTATTATGAACATGTCCAACCACGGTCATGCAGGCAAGCGCCCAAGTGCATCCCCGCCGTATCCAAGATACCTTCTTCGTAAGAAAAATGTTGGCTAACTTAGAATTTTTTCTTCTGTATTAGATAGGGGAAAAGAATAACTCTTGAGAAAATCCCATTTTTCCTTTGCCGACTTTTGGCCGCCAGCGTCAGACCCATGAGTCAAGTACTGTTGCGGTCTATGGTTATATTCTAGACTGTGATAGCCAATAACCACCAGTTTAGCACCTCATGTTATTGTAGTATCCAAGAGTAACTTAATTGTGTTATCCTCGGATTATCCTAGCTTATATGTTATAAAATATGAAGATAAAATGTTCTCCTTTCCTGACATGTGAAAATTTAATTGAGCCATCTACATTATTTTTCAAAAAAAGGATAACGGTATTCAGTAGAAGAAAATTGTCTGATGCAACAATAGAATTGCGTCTAGATGCAGAACTTGACAATGACAAAAATTTCAAAAACCTTTTTTACAGATCCCGGTAAAACATGTTTTCACGCTTTGATTGGTGCCACTTAACATCGTTAAAACATAAAACTTCCATCAGTACTATATAATAATTCACGTCGTGTTTTTATTTATTTATATATTATATCTTTCCTGTCACGCTCTATGGGAATAAGATAAGATAAAATTCAGATTTCAAAATGTAAAAAAAAGTATTGGGTACCCTGCAATCTTTTTCTTCAGTATTAGATAGGGGAAAAATAGAACTAATAAGATAGGAGAAAATTCAGATTTCAAAAGGCGAAAAAAAAGTTGGGTACCTTGGAATCTTTTTCTTCAGTATTAGATAAGGGAAAAATGAGGAAGCCCAAAAGACGGCGGGGGTTTTGGTGACGTGTCAATTTTTTGCCGTCATTTATAATGACGGCACGGGCCACTAGTAAGTCTATAAACTGTGAAAACTCTAGCAAATGGGTAGAGCTCGGCATACCTAAATGTGAAGTGTTTAGAATATATTATGAAATTCACTCTAGGCTAACCACATTTTTATTTATTTCTAGGTGTGGGGAATCTACAGTTAGTTAAACAGGCAAAGGAAAGTCGAATTTTTCTCCCTACACGGTCGTATATGTTCATATGCACAGTTATGGAGGTCATTTATGGACTTAGTCTCGCGATAGTGATAGGACACTATGCCCTTGTCTTGTGAACTTTAACCCTTTCTCTTATGAATTAATCTTCTTTTCTCGTAGGAAACAGTAGAACCGTTTGAAGTGTTGTACACAGAGACCGCCAAGAGAGAAAGGGTTAACTTTTTTGAATTGATGACGTTTAAAATCTTCTCGATTCTGTTGCTGATAGTGAGAAAAATCTACTATTTTATTCGTCAAATTATGCAATTTTCCATATTTTCAACCATGTATGACTGCACTCTGAAGAAGTAGATAACTTTATCAATCTTCAAGCATAACAACACATTAACAATGCTTAGCATCAACAAAGGATTATCGGAACCTGAAGCAGTGAGAATGTTAATGAATTCTGGTGGCAAATATTAACCCTCCCCTCCCATCTACGTATAACAGCTGAAATTGTAGAAAGCTGCCCCAGTCGTACTGTAAACTTTTAACCATTAGCTGAAAAAATCTTGTGACTGAATCTAGTTTTTCTAAATAGGGAAAATCAAGGCGTATCGAGCATAATTAAGATTTCAAAAACAATTAATACTGAAGAGAATACTGAGGAGTTGAGTTGTGATTAGAGTGCGCACGCAGGCATTAGCTCCCGCCTCTCATGCATGGATGACAGCAACAATTTGTTAGGCTGCGGCTGGTCGATAGCTACTCGTCCAATGATGGTCGTTTCCACATGAGTGGCTGTGGTGAATAGCAGTAACCGATACAGGAGTGGTGATACGCAGGCCCTGTACCCTGCCTCTTTTGTTACGGCAGTTGTGAGCTCACTCACGATCCCTCTCTTCTCGTAACGAGTATTGAGCTCAGTTGAGGGAGAGGGCATGCACCTTAGGGCTGCTCGACACACATGTGTGTGTGTTGAAGCGTACGGCTCTAGAGCTCCTGCCTGGCGGATATCTCCTGTTATGAGTCCCTAAAGAGTGGATATTTTCTGTTCTGAGTCTTTAAAAAGTGGATATGTTCTATTCTATGTCTGTAAATTAAGGGTAGTTATCGGCTGTTCTCAGTCTGTAAAGAGTCGATATCTTTTGTTCTGAGTCTGTAAATGGTTATTATTTTCTGTTCTGAGCCTGTAAAAAAATAGAGATCTCTTGTTCTCATTTTGTAGAGGATGGGTATCTTCTGTTCTGAATCCTTATAAAGATACTGTAGCCGGCATGTGTCTGTTTTGTCTTTAACAGTGTTGAATCATCATATGAAGAGCTCGATCTTCAGCGATTCATAATAGCCATGGGCAGTTTGGATGGCGTGATGAGTGAGAACTGTTTGAAAGTACCACAGGTACTGGCTACAGATTCCACTCAACCGCTGCTCGCCCTCAGTAATGGACAATTGTTTGAACAAACGCCACAATGTTACTGCTTAGGAGCATGAACTGCATTGAAATTTTTCTATCGATTCTGCAGTCAGAGTGGCATATATATAGCTCCGTGTCAGCCAACTACGGAATTTATTCACTGAAAATATACTCGAAAAAAATTCGTTCTGAAATGCGCATACAGTCGAAGGCACACCTTTTTAAGTTTTATTCAAACATTATTTCACGAGTCCTTCTCAAGATCAGCTATTTTTTAGTTCAATACATTTCTCATGAACGCTCCTGCGGAGCCAACTACGTATGTTAACATTCATTCAACTCTCAATTGACAAACATCTTCAACTTCACCAGAGCCTGAAGGACATTGAGCTCCTACACAACACCCACATACTCTATCAGACACAACTAAATCTCTTCTTCAAAGAAACCTTCTGCCGGAGCCTTTGACTTTGAAGCCACAAAGTCGGGCGAAGAGCCGTCAAGTGGTGCTTCTGTTGTCCATAGGCCCCGTGCCCACCGCAGACCTGCACCGCGACTTCATCTTCTCCTTCAGAAACCAGATCGTAAACTACCCAATTTAAGGCAACTGAAGAGATTCGAGAGAGATTAGCTCCCGGTGATCTACCTGTTTCGTACGAATAGGGCGCTGTAGACTATAGAGCAGCCAGCTTTTCCATTGTGCTCCTTTTTTATTGAGGAAACTGCCTCAATCAGCGAGGTAAAACTTTGCACAAATGAAATATAAATTTCTCCGAGGTAACTGAGAACTGAAGCAAAATTTATACAAAGTAATTTGTATAACGTAGACTAGTTGATATATATAGACGGAGAAACAAGAACAGCATACAGTTAAGACAGTTCTCGCATGTATGACATCAGTATCACTAGTAATAGCCTGCTATGCATTTTCTCAGTCGCTGTTTAAACTATACCAACCATAAAAGTGGTGCATTACTGTTCCCATAATGCTATGTGATTTAATATTTTCTCGCAGATTAGTGTTATAGACGGTTATAATATTCACGCAACCCTTCCTGAATGTCGTAAACATATTTCTTCAAAAGTCTCCTTATATAATTAGTATATCTATATCTAGCAAGGAGTTGGTTGCGTTAGAATTATACGGTGTATGCTGCATCTCAAAATGTACTGCTAATGCTCTAAAGTTGCATGACACCGGAACTGGCTCATAGTATTATGATAACTATCATGTGTCTAACCTGTGCGTTTCATATACAGATACCTATAGTGCATCCAAGCTAGGATGTTGGTTGCACGTATCAGCTTTCTTTGTTTCGCTCACTTCATTTCTTATCTCGTCTTATACCTCTTATAGCATCATCATTAAGCTCCAACTTAATCGTTGACAGTCTCTCACCGAGATACATTGATGCAAATCTCTGCTCAAACCTAATACAACATTTAGCCTCTTGAACGCAAGTTACTGCATTTTTACAGGACACTTTGATACGGAATGGCTATTTTTTTAAGATTAAATAACTCGATTAACATTATGCAGATAGCTACACAATGAATGCATGCAGTTATTCGTGGTACAACACAGGACCCAGCTAGGCAGACCTCTTCTGCAGGGTCTGCTACATCACGCGATATCTCTCTGATGGAAACAAAATGGCGACTGCTCGCCTCACTTCACCGCAGCTGTCTCATTAACCTCCTCAGCTGCATTTATTTAATAAGTCTTTAAAGTAAGTATATAGCGTAATTTATTGAGCGGCAACATTGCTGTAGGTTTTTCAAGATGGGCACTAGGCAGTAAACAATTGACCCTCTGTTATACAGAGAATATTTGCCGTCAAAACAGGTACATTGCGTAGTATGGACACCAAGGTACTCTATAGTGAAGCATCGGAAGCGAAAAATATTTAGTATTTCCGCTTGCTATAAAATATTTCCAGCAAACGTGCTGAGAAAGTTGAGTGCAGACTGCACAGTCTAGCCTGCCGGCGCCAGCAGATCACACAGACTGTAGGGCACTATATATAAGCTAACTTCGTCGAACTTGAGGTGTCATCACGTCCAACGCTTTAAGCTATATTATTATTATTATTATTATTATTATATTATTATTATTTTGCAACTTCGTTTCACAGCTGATGCAAAACTTCAATCTCGAGCGTGCCATTTCGGATAGAGTTTCTTTTCCCACCCGTCCCAAGCGTAATTGGCTTGCGATACACTGCTGAAACTCAATCCTTAGTAAACGAGGTTGCAGAAAATGGCCAAAGTCGTCAATCCTTAAAATTGAATTATACACTTCTTGGTCTATCAATGTTTAAATACAAAGTAGTTAAGGTATCTAAACTTAGCCTTATGGCATCCTCATCGATTGTGATACTTACCTTTTCCCTGTAATATGGCCATGGCGCACGCTAGTCAAAAGAACGAATATCGTCATCTTTTCGTCCGAATGAGTTTTTGTGCCCATTTAAATAGCACAAAGTTGCAAAAAAATTCTGAGTTATAAATCCCTCCTGATATAATGATATATCCGAAAGTTAACTAACGGCACTTGCGGTGTAAACTGACCTGACGGTAGGCTATAAACATTTTTGCACCTTTTCTTGGCAATCTCAAACCTATGTTTACGAAAGTTCCACATAACTTTCGGACGAAAAGATGACGATACTCGTTCTTTTGACAAGCGTGTGTTATCGCCATTTATATTGACCAAAACTTGTTTCTTGTTTCGTTCTGAGTTCACGATGCACAAAGTGAGCATGTATGCGATCAACTAAGCGAAGGGGAAGATTTACTTCAGGGTGCACTAAAACTACGGAGACAAGCGAAGAACACGGATTTCCTGATAGCACATATATATTCAGAACTCGTTTTCCATTGTTTCCTCTGACAGAACAGCTTTTCGCTTAAGCACAAAAACTTCGTTCGGCTGAAGTTCTATCATTCTGTATACAGGACACGCTACTGAAATTTAATGTCAGATATCTATAGTGATGCTTGAGTGCTTATTAATAAAAACTCATTTTATTGCATACCACCTAATGGGGGGATGAATTATAATTGGACACCTCAGCTGAATTGATACCGTGCAAGGGAACTGATTTCCGTTGATAATTTGACCTGCCATGGAGTGGTAGTGCATCTTCATATGCATATTACTGTTGTAACGGAGTATGATCAGTGAAGAAGCTAGGGTCATCACAAATTTTGGCTGCTGCCGCGGGTACTCGATCTATCTTTTGATAACCTGCCAAACATAGCTTAATTAGCGACAGTGTTTTCCAGGAACAAACATGGCAAAATTACAGTGCTATACGTGCTTTTTCTAGAAAAGTCCACTACCATGCACTTGTTTTCATGCATGTGATTATTATATCATCATTAACTGGCTTTTATTAATAAATCACAATGATACCATTATATTTATATACATAGGTTGATAAGTTAACATATAACGAATAAATTATCTTATTTAGTTTCCTTCGTTAATTTTCCTCTATACATTAATTTGACCTTGTGTCAATACATACATAGCCAGTAATCGTATAATAACTTCTCCTTGGATAAGAGCTCCTCTTACTATATAAGAGGGATAAATTTACGCCATGACTTGAGAAGCAAAGGCAGTTTACTGTCATATAGGCAGCTGCCTCCTCTGCACTATACAATACAGGGCTCCACCTACCGTTCACTGCGCAGCCTCTTCCTCGGCGGCACAAAAAGAAGCTTCCAAACCAGAACTAAACCGATTGCCTGACATCGCTGCCGCCGAATAAACGCAAATTTCTCGGACAAAATCGCCTGGAAATTATCTGCTCCAAAAGAAGAACTGGCTGCGTGAAGTGAAAAGGAATACCTTCAGGCGAGCGTGTATATCAGGACTCTTCACAAAATACCAGCTATTTAATGATGAATTAAGCGATGTGGTTCGTTTGATAAAAAGAGACTAAATTTCGCTCGGTAAATCCGCACATAATAGGACGTGAAGCGCCTCTGAACATAATATTTGATTGTGTTCAGTTATTGTGAACGGTGACTACTTATGACGAACCCTGTAGGAGATTTTCAAAAGATACTGGTCAGAAACTATCCCCAGAAATTAAGAGATTAGTATAGTAGCATAGTTTTTCTCAGAGCATATAATAAACTACTCTATTATCGAAGATTAAGTGTGTACAAAATTTAGCAGAGGGTTTCAGGGCGCTTTTGCGTACGCACCATTAACACTGCACTGATATTGGTGCAATTTCTGTTAATGGAATAAGGAAGCAGAATGAAAAGAACGTTCTAAAGATGCTTTATCATGCAGTGGTATCTACTTTCTGAATTAATTTGTTTATGCGATTGGTTAATGAAATGTCATAACTTGAAAGAACATGCATTTATGCAGGCATGTTGACGCAATTACAAACATTATTTTGCATTTCTCAGAGATTATAGACACTAATCCTTGTTTCGGTATGCTATTCAAAACAAGCGTTCGTATAGCGAATGTACGACATATTTCTAATGTCGCCACGCCTCTTACATCACAATTACGTTTTCATATAATAATAAGAATAATGAAAAACAATCAGCTAAATAGTCAACACTGCAGGACCGGCGATGCACCTCAATTTTTGGCAAAAATCTCTAAGTTATCTCCTGCACAATGCTATTGATGAACTACATCGCTGTTGCGCTGAGTCCGTGAAATTTCAAAATCGTAGATTTTCCGGTTAAAATATTTGACTCATTAAAATTTCGCATACAAATGTTCATGCCATTTCTCTGTTGCTGTGTACAATTTATACCACCCGCGAGCGAAGTGAAGAGCGGTGGTAAAGTTTTCGTTGAAAATTCTTGTGTATATGTATATAAAATATTATGTATATGTATTTGTTTGACAGTCCACCCCCCCCCCCCAAAAAAAAAACGGAGGAAGATCTGAACCATGCTCAAATTTTTTGCAAGGAGTCAGGCGGGTTGACCAAGATGTGAAAAGTGGCAAAACTCTAGAGTGAAATGGCCATCGAAAATGACGGAGTTGAATTTGTAGCTGCAGACTCAGCACTTTCAGAAGAGTTGAATAATATTCCTAATTTTCTTGCAGGGAGTAGGCAGGTTGACCTAGATGTGAAAAACACCATAACTATAGAGTAAACTGGCTATGAAAACTGATGGCGTTGAATTTGTAACTCTTGACTCAACACTTTCGGTTCTCCTCATCGCGAATGATGGTCTTACAGCACGAGGCGTTCTAGTACACTATAAATTAGGCTTGACCATTCGTATCTTCCATTTTTCATCTCTAAATGCAGCTGTTTATCGATGCTGTAAATAATAGATGCAGTACATACAATAATATGTAAATAACAGATACATAATGCGTTTCTGTAAAAAAATCATTCACACGACTCAGCCGACTGAGTCTGATATACGCGACAGTAAATATTTTCATCACCTTTCGAACTAGAAGAGCACTCTCAGGGCGCTTGCCATCGACGAGCAAAGCAATATTAAGTAAAAATTCAAGTTGTATCTGAATCCAGAATTTCCTTTTTATCATCACCAAAATTTGATCATTTGTGCCTCTTGGTATTAATAACAGGTAATAACAGGTTGAAAATAATAATTTTGCATTCCGATAAAACATTACTGCAATAATACATATAGCTAGATGAGCAACTGCCGTAGCATAAAATTAATTACCAATCTCACTGATTGTAGGTACGTTCTTAGCACTGCATACACTGTGAGCGCTAAGCCAGGAGCTGTTACACTTCAATTTCTTGGCTTTGCAGGTACATAGATATACATATCTTGCAGCACTCCACTGAGTGAAGGTTTCCAATCTTAACACGATACCATTACAGTAAATTTCATGAAACAACCTCGCCACGGGAGTGAATTAAGAATTGCGTAGATGCTAACAATATGCTGATATATAATTTTCAGAGCGTTGCCGTACGAATACCTACAGAAACCGTAGCAAGAGAGGCTTGGTCTGGTAACTTGCTTGAGATGTCTACCCTGTGGGTCTTCGGACGAAGTGCAGGTGATGTTGCCGCTTGCCGTTTCACTCCATGTGTGTGGAGTCACTCTGCTGGGTGTCTTCTGTGGGGTTGCAGTTAGCAACCAAAGAGAGCCAGCAGCGAATTATCTCCACAGTGCACGTAACCGCTGGCCGCTGGTCGAACTGGTAGTTTTCTTAAATAAGAATCCAGTAAATTTCTGAACTCTATAACTTTGATATCAGTGGCATTTCAAATATGCTGAGGTATTTTGTTAAAGTCTTGCTCCCCGTAGAGTGAAGCTATTAGAATATTCTGTCGCTACAGCTATGCCACCATCTCTGCTTGGAATGCGTGTATCACAAGTCCTTCCAGTTCTTTCTGAGTGTCTGGCGACAATCTGTTCATTCACATTCACAGTGATGTTATTCCAAACATATATTATTATGAATCGCTCGAATATTCCCTGTACTGAATACAATTCGAGATAGCTAAGTCGTTTGTGGAAAATGTACTCCTGCAAGCCTTTAATTTTTGCTATGAACGATCTTTGCATAGCTTCAAGTTGTTCTAGCTTTTTTATCGCACTTGGCATCCAAAGGGAAGAACAGTATTCTATTCTCTGCAGAATTCATTGTTTCCATAGTGTGAGCATCACCTCTACTTCGCGTGATTTGTTCTTCGAAGGTAGCATTGTCTCGCATCCTAACTCCAAGGTCTCTTAAAACTTTCTTTCAATTTCATGCCCATCGCTGGTACTATATAGCGTGGATTCAAAAAGTGTTGATTTGTTTCCGTATCTTAGCCGCTCAATTTTGGTTCATTAAAAGTCATATTATTTTTTACCGACCATTGGCAGATGCGTTCCGAGTCCAGCTGGACAGGCAGCACGTCCTCCACAGACTGCCCAGTAGCTAGTATTCGTGTATCGTCAGTAAATGATGAAGGGGCCGCATAGTTGCAGCCGTACCCACGGTGCCTTGTGGTACTCCACTGAGTGCCAGCTGTCTTGAGGACACTTTGTTGTTAAAGCGACTACACAGTATTCTTTTCGGTACAACTGCATTTGCTTTCCGCAGTAATGAACCTGAACCCATCCTGTTTATGGTGATGCGCTGAGCACAACAACATAATGGATAGAGCGAATGTGTGTGTTCATTCGTATGCGTGTAAACCTCAGATTTTACTTAAACATATATATTTATGCAATACAGAATTTTTCTTTTATTTTAAAGTGTTTACCAAAAAATTTTCTTCCCGCTTCCGTTCTCCATATATTTCAGTTTCATGGATTTTCAAAACTGTAATAGTGCACTCCTTTAAAAATAATATTATTTCACAAAGTCTCTACCGAATAACGCGGAATCATATGTTACGGTTGTAATTTTACTTAGACCGCAGTTAATTAAGAAAAAAAATTCATATAGCGATAAAAACTTAGAAGTGTGCGTTGTTGGTATACATAAGGCACCTGCGATTCATCTACTTCGAAGGAGACAATATAGTCCGATTAGCCTGATCAGGTCAAGAACTGCAGTAGTGAGCGTAAAATTCGTCACTTTACTTGGGTCGCAGTTCCAGTATTGATCGTAACTTAATTACTTGGAGTTTTCGGCAATTTATTTTTAAGAAAAAACAATCGTAATAGATTACTTAGCTCAAAATGGGCGGATAATGGAATATGTCTACACGCAAGCCCTATGTATCACAAGCCTGTTGAGCTACATAGGTACCATCACAAAGCAGAAAGTTTCCTGAGAATATCTGCTCCCTCCCCCGGGGGGAGGCACGCATAGGGAACCACAAACTTCAGCCCGTCAATTTCGCTGCAAATGTTGCCCCAAAAATGGCGCTGTGGTGCGCGCTGTAATGAGAAGAGGGCAGTTTTGCCGCGGGCCCCTCAAAACTTTGCCTTTTTTAAAGTGATGAGTTTTTGCACGGCCAATGCCCACCAAATTGCATTGTAGGCCTCTCATTACTGGGCCTCGAAGGAGCAACCTCGGTCAGTAACTTTTTCCTCTTGTTCCCTTTTATGGCGTCTTTATCGTGGTGTACAAAGATAGCTCTAACTTCGAAGCCCGTACATCAAGTGGTGTAGTTTAACCAAAATTAATATTTTTGTATAATATTATTGCAGCCTTCTAAAATGAGAAATAACACAATTGTACCTTAACATGCTGCGATTCCTTCTTACTGTTTTTCGATCATTGTGTTTGGCTGTGTAGGTCTACAAACGTTCAAGTCAACTGAAAATATTTTTGTGTGGCTCTTTATACCAGCGTTTTTGGAGTGTTAGAGTTACTCCCTTTTCTCCGCTCGTGTTGTATTAATAATAATATCAACGGTTATCTAGCTATACAATACACATCGTGAGTCTTTCTATTGTATACAGTAAATGTCTATGAATAATAAGTTATTCTCTCCCATCTTTTGCGCTGAAGCACAATATTATCGATAGAAGCAGACATACTTTGTTTCAAGATTTAGCTCGCTAAATTTGGTGTCTCCAAAGGTACATTATAATAATCTGCAGCGTAGTAAGTGCAGACTTTCCCATTCAATTCCTACTCTCTGAAATTTCTTTCTTCAATTTCATTTTGTTTCTTCACCGTCAACTTGAGAGTTGTTTTGAATGCAAATCCTCTCTGCTCTAGCTCCCTTGCAAGTTCGGCGGATGTTTCAAACTTTCTTCTTTTTTTTTGCACGTATGCATTGGATTGAGCGGCCGTGTCCGTCTGTCTTTATTTATTCTGTGTAATTTCTTTTTGGTGAATTTCTGCGTCGCCGGTGAAAGTTGACGTAGAGCAGAGGTCCTTGTTTTAAACTTTCGATACAACTAAATTTTGATCTTGAGAGGCCGCTATCTATAGCCAAGATATGCTGCTGAACGGTTCCAGAAATTTGAACCTGCCAATCTTTATTTACTTGTTCTAGTCAAACATTTAAAAGTTGCTACTTTGCGCACAGCCCAAATTCTGCTCTGAACCTAGACTATTACCTGGAATCGATCACGGCTTCAGCTGAATGAAATGAAGATCAACTCTGCAAGTATGATACTTCTTTTGCAGTCAGATGAGCATAAGATAGGCTGAGATTCAAACAAGTAGGTCCAGGTGGGAATTCAGAAACATGCAGTCGCCATTGAGGTATGCAATGTCAAAGGAAGCCGTTTGGGGTGCGATATTATAGCAAACACGTAAACGAAATTATTGATTGAAGTGATTTTTGATTGACTTTCAACAGCTTGACCAGTCACGTTAATTAAGGGTTAATGATCTTTGAATTGAAAATGGCGAGCCTATGCTTCGCCAATACCTACACCTCACTTACATAAGTCATGGGCAAATAGTAGCAAGCACCGAAGTACAAAATCTTGCTACAAGTACAGGGATATGCCCGGGGCTTGTTACGAATAAATCGATCAGTCGATCTGGTTTTGTACCTTTATTATTTACTAGAAGGTCAAAAATGAGAGCGAAGAATTTGTTATGACCTTCATTGATCGTACTTTCGTTATTTTAACTTCTAACCTAAAAGCACCTGCAGAAGAGCGTTTACGGCTTCACAACTGCTGAGCATCGAAACTTTGTTTTGTTCTCACTCTGACATGGAGAAATTTCATTGTAATCAAAAGCGGCCAAAGTTATAGTTTCGATTTGGCATCATGGATCCGGCAGGATATCCTATAAGTCCTATGGTTTTTGCTTAGCGAAAGCTGTTACGTCGACCATTGAATAAAAGTTGGAAGAATAACTGATCGAACGAAATTATCTGTGGGAAGAAACTTTGAATCAAAATGCATGATAGTACTAATGGACGCTTCAGATACCTTGGTGCAGCGACTTCAGTGTTCAGCAATGCAAGAACTACATTAAGACATAAGGTCGCCCTATACTTTACAATCGATTCAATATATGGAGAAGGTAATCCACTATATAATAAAGCACAGTTGATGGTTGCTTGCTTGCCTACTTGCTTGCTCCAATGTTGGTCCGTCTCTCCGCCACGCTGTTAAAAATTTAAATAGGAGAAAATTCATGTACTGAAAAACAAGTTCAGATACCATGCCATTTCAGCGCTTGGAGTAAGGGTGACAAATATAGCTTCTGAAATGTTATGGTCTAAAGTGGAAATATTGCATTTACTGAATCTCGCTTCACTTTCGAAACTAGCCTGGTACTTTTTGATACGACGATGATGATTCTTTTTCTGAGCGTAGGAGATAAAAAACGGTATCTTTAATCGAGTTTTTGATCATGTCGGGCATAGCCAAGAAACGTCGCATATTTCTGACTGAATTTCTTCTTAGCACTTCGAGAAGCTCAGTCTTGGTTGGAGTTTTTGTTTCTTTTGTCTATAATCACTTTCGCTTATGCTTTCTTTAGCTGCATCTCTTCGATGAAATTGAAACTTCCCGCTGAACAGACGCCATTTAATTTTGAACTAGAGCACTCTGAAAGCGCATACCTCCGCCAAGTAAGGCAACGGTAGCAAAAAATTGAAATTGGCTCTGAAACCATAATTTTCTTTGGATCAACTCCTAAATCTAATCATTTGTGCTTTTTGATGATAATAATAATAGCTTGTGGAATTTTCTTGAAAATCCAAGATAACTCCGAAAGTCTGAACCGATTTGAACGAAATTTACAGGGATTGTTAGGTTTGTTAGGAGGAGCAGATGCTTAACTTTTGGTGAAGATATGTCCATCTGTTCGTTTATTCGTTTGCCTCATTTTTCTCAATGTCATAACTCAAAAAGTTATAGATGGATCTTTATGAAATTAAAGCGAGTTGTTACGTATATAACAAAGAGTCAACGACCAAGTTCTGGTAATGATCCGTTGGTTCGTTCGTTTGTCACTGTTTTTAATTTTGTGCTTGTTAGCACAATAACTCAAAAAATGATGAATGGATCTTTATAAAATTTATAGGGGTTGTTAGTAATGTTGAAAGACAAAAATGATTAAATTTTGGTGCAGATCGGTTTGTTCGTTTGTATGTTTGACTCATATTTGTCATAACGTTTGTTAGCAGTATAACTCAAAAAGTTATGAACGAATCTTCACGAAAATTGCACAAGCTGTTATTACTATCAGAAGACCTAAATGATTAGATTTTGAGTTTATACAAAGAAATTATGATTTCAGAGCCAATTTGAATTTTTTGCTACCTTTGCCTCGCTTGGCGGAGGTATGCGCTCTTAGAGTGCTTTAGTTTACATTGCAGCCAAATTTCGACGCTTGAGGTTCACCTCTCGTTTTGGTATCCAGGTTACCGTAAGACCTGATCATTTTCGGTAAATTCTTTTCACTGAACTATAATTTCTTAGTGCTGCTCAACGTTTGGCCAATTCCAAACTGATATTCAGGCCTTATCTTGGAGGAGGGATATTTTGATAAAGTAAAACTCATGGATGTACAACTTGCATTTTATTAATGGAAAATCAGGCCCGCATGGATAACGTTTGACCAATTCCCAACTGATATACGGGGCTTATCTGGCAGATAAGTTTGCCAGCATCTGCAACCTTGCCTATTTTCAACCAACCAATTTTCAATGAAGCTTGACAGAATGACCATGGACAGCCTCCAACCTGGGCTAATTTCCGCTTTTCTGTTTTGTTAAAGAGTGACTGAAAATGGACAGATAAATAAATAAACAAACAAAGAAAGAGATAATTACACATCGGTCTTCCTTATATTGTAGATTATGACACAAGAAAATGAAAATTGCATTTCATTTCCAAACCGTTGTGTCTCCTACAATTAGGAGCTCTAACTATTTTCCAATAAGCAGCTGTAAAAATATATATATTTTCGAATGTTCAAATAACCCGCAGACCTGTCACAGCCTTTGGGCTGCGTGCTTCATAAATTATTATTGCAATGCTAAGACTGCATAAAGGCAGATTCACACGCCAGTTAAAATCTCAGATAACTAATGAGAATGCCCAGATTATTCTGCTCAACTGATCGATAAATTGTTCATACGAAGAAGTGGTTTGATGGTCAGATGTACGCGATTTCTGTTCAAAAGATTACAGTTGTTATGGTGACAAGCATCACAGCACCGCAAAAATGCAAAAAAAAATCTCTACCCATTCACTTCACAGCTGATATTAACAAGAGGTCTGTAGGTAAATACCTCAAAATAATAAGCTGTTGCGACTACGAGAGTAACATCAACCTCCAACTGTAACACAACTGACGGTTGTTTACGAATCTTCTCGCAATTGACCCAGTAAATCGCAGTCACAAAGGCAGCCTACTCAAGCCTCCAAATTGTGCACAAGTGCGTGACTTTGCCAGTTTTTAAAGTCGATTCGCCTGTCGGAATGCCCAAACTCGTTCATTTGATCATCGTGTGAACCCGACTTTTAGAAAGGGGCACAGGTGATGGTTTTAAGTAAAATAAAAATGCCATTTTTCTAGCTGTCCATCACTACAGTACCAAATGTAGTGTTGCAGTACGTCACCACGACAGCGTGCAGTACTACGACACCGAGGTTACCTAATCACCTCCTGCACTTCAGTTGAGCAGTACAGCAGGCAATATATCGATCCCAACATGCCCCCTTTCACAGGTCCCGCAGTTCCCACAGCCAACAAAGCAGCCACGATGAGTCGACCAGATACCTGCCCTCACTAATACCCTCCGAACAAACATCACCCGCGGCCCCGCTCTACAAAAACCCTCGGCAGCACAAAGAGCTTTGCAGACCTGGGGGGAGTCACCAGCTTATGGGATGCAGCTAGTGTGTCAAGCGTACCAAGTGCTTCCATGGTTGGAGGAGCTATCGGGCGAAACTCCTGATCTGGGCCCGTGCTCGGTGTCGTGCGTGAAAATCGTCCAGCTAGCTCCAAAGTGTCGTATTTTAGAGGTACCAAGCGCCTAGTGACAGGGGAGATTCAAAACCCAGTATTTTACGCCCTCCCCCTGAAGCTTAAGTTGCAAACTAGCTCCAAAATAGCCCAAAATTGTGATAGTACGGTAACAAGAGGTGAAACTGTATGTTAGTGATTGGCATTATGCTTAGAAAATAGCCTAGTTCATTTTAATTGGTACGTTTCTAGAGGTACGAAGTCCCTAGCTACAAACATTGTCAAACACAACATGTACAACAGAGTGCCCAACCTGACTACACAAGCAGATGAGCCTAATTAAGGCAACCTATGTACATACATAAAATTTATTTTCTTTGGACTTGGAATTTCAACCAGACAGCTATAACATTATTTTGGATAGCCCTTCACAATCAACATGTAATGTAAAGTTCAAAAGAAGATCAAAGTTGGAGGCTGTTCGAGGGTTTCATGGCTTATGTTGAGTGAGGAGAGTGAGGAGAGAATACCGCTCAACAAAAGATGATCACAATACTGTAGATCTACCGACAGCGTCAGCACTATTTATAGTTCTGTCCAAGTATGCTATGTTTGGACGCAGAAAGCGCTGTTTTATCCTACAATATTTAATTTTCATTATTCCATCTCATGCTAAAGTTGATTGACACTGGAAAGTCTTTTAGCCACGCTCATAGAATTATTTCAGAAAATTCAAGAGAGGACATGAAAAACTACATTCTAAACACCTAATTTTCCAGGATACCTCTCAAAACATGAGTTCTAGCGACCTGACCTGCGCAACCGGCCTCCATATTCTACCTATCTACCACAATGTTCGCGCTCAAAGCCTTCCCATTCATCTCTGAAGTGTCGAGGTGCAAAAGCACTGTAGTAATAAAGTTCGTTGCTATACAATAGAGAACACAAGCGTCTCTATAGCGTCTCCCTTTACTCTGGTGGCAATATTTCTCAAGGCAACTTTGCCAGTTAATACCTCGAGACAGCACACAACGACCCAGCAAACTCTCATTTTTAATATAAGGAGCAAGAGGCCCTCTTGCGCAGCTCGAGGACTGCCGGAGTTGTGTAGAGTGAGAACAGAGACTCTGCGTTGGAGCAACGCACACACAATGACTCTCCCAGCTCCTCTCCCTCTGTTTGGATGCGCAGCTCAACAAGCTCTCTCAATGTTGACTTTTCTTAGTTTTGGACCATTTTCCATCTTAATATCCTTGCTCCATAATCGTCTTAGAGCTGGGGCAACTGTTTACAGAAGCTCGGCAAACTGCGCGACTCCTGAGATGAGGACTTTAGATACAGAGACACAAACCTTTAAAATTTGTCGTTGTTCTGCCGCTCGAATGAAGTTTACATACTGACTATGGGCTTCCTGGGGATGTGATCTTCACAAAGACTTGGGAAATGTATGAAGGTACGGTCGGTTGCTCAATGATATATTTTCAAACTCTTTCACTTGTTAGTTCATTGCTTTATATCACATTACATTAACCCTGAAACTTATGTACACTTAAGTAAAAAATGTACTCATTTGATTTTATTTACCAAAGGGTTATTTTTACTCCCCGAACACAATTATGACATAAAATGTCAAATAAAGTACTCGGAAACTGCAGAAATAATTTGAAATTTTCGCATCTTTGTTGTACACACTGTTGTATTAGTACAGTTTAGTAATACAGTTGTATCTTCCCGTCATTATAAATGCATGGGTAGCTACATAATTTGCGGTTATAGTATTGCTGATAGTTGCATTTTGAGTTCAGAGGTACAAAGCCCAGGTTACCATTTCCGTTGTCGTGGCTAGTCTTCGCTTCAATTTCTTCATGTTTCATCTTTAAATTGTAGAAAAATACCCCAAAAGCCTTAAAGTTGTGAACCTTTTGCGGGTTGTCACCTCCACGGTAAACTTGTGTGAGAGACTGCAATTCTGTGTGGTACAAAAGGAACAATACTACTAGTTATAATTAGAGCTGTGGTCCGAGAGGGGAGTCCTCCGCCAAGCAATGCAATGCTGAACGATCACCATCAAACTTTAGTCTTATGCTCCTGCTGACATTCCCATTACTTCCTGCCAATTTGACATACATCCGTCCTTACTCTTTATCTATGCTGCTAGCAGACCAACAAACGAGCCCCGAAAATACATACCTCTTCTGGATGTAGAAATAGCCTGTAGGCTACGTAATGTTATTAAAAGCTGAAAACCTTCAGCATGTGTAGAGAGGCGCATCAACCTTCAGTAAAGTTTTACAAAATTTGTAAGATGTATAACAGTAATACTTCATTTTGCACTTTTTTATTTAATTACTCTGTCTTTTAATGTAAGCACGCTACTTCAGGACCCTCACATACTAATATTAAATAGTCGCAATTACGTACTTTACCAGCATGAACGAAAATATCGTAAGATATGTATGTAATTCCAATATAATACCTACAGTATATATATACTGTATATATATACTGTATATATATATATGTTTATCAGCTGCTGATCAACACGTGTACATGATGCTGCAAAAGAAATTAAGTTTCACACTGGTGACGAGTTCCAAATCATAGACCCCTTCCTTCATCCATAACAATGACTTACAGTTTCCTCTCATACTTTAAAATGCAATGAAGATCTACGATTTAATTTTTATATACTGAAAAAATAGGACTTAGAGATTTTTACAAGCAACTGATTTATAGAGCTACGAAGAAGTGAAGGTGTAAAACTGTCAGTGAGAGACGTCGGGAGACTCATTAAATTCAGAAAATATCTATCGTTTTTTTTTTACAGAGCCAGTAAAAGTTATTTAATATGCGTATATTCAGCTCTAGCTTTCATTCATTCATTCATGTGAAAGGTAGCTAACATGACGCTGACCATTATAGGCATTTACTTCAGCATTCTACTCGTAGAATTCTATTCCAGAAATATCAAGAGTAACGCAAACACTTAAGCATTTTCATAGACAAAAACGAAAGAGCGAAGAGAGTTCCTGCCCCGGAGTGGGTGCAGGCCATGACAGATGTTGTACAAGTCAATAGAATTGAGTCGATGAGAGGAGTTTTGACTTGAAGTACCCGAGTGTGGGCTGTGTTTGCTGGCAGCACAGGATGGTTTGCTCTGCAGATTATTGAACTGGGACACGGCAGTCTGGCTTTTCCACAGAAAGCTCTTACGCCTCTCACAGACTTCTCTGAAGCGCACCTTACGCTCGGCTGAAGATGCCCAATGCAGCACAATGGGACCAAGTCGAGAGACCAAAATTGAAACGTGGATTGCGTAGCACAGTAAGCGTTTGTACGCATTGTGTTGGCAGGAAGCAGAGAAGGAAGCGATAGTGCGGTTGTCAAACATTCTAATTCTGTGGAAGATACTTAAGGGTAACGAAGCAGAGAGAATTCTACGACGATCGCGGCACGAATGACTTGTCTTACATATAGAAGACTTAGAGATATGAATGAGCTGCCACATTGCGTACAAAGAAATGCTTCCTTTTGTGATTGTTTCACTGATAACTTTACTCCTCATACTCGATTAAAAGTACTTACATACTAAAGGAAGGTATCTGATTGTATATTTGCTGGGAAGTTTCACCCTTTTCGAAAATTTCCTATGGAGAGTTTTCAGACTTCCTTTGCCTATTTGAATTTCTTTGAGGCACCACGAGGCTAACAAACTTTCATCAGGAGTTACAAGCTGCACGTCAGTTCCTTGTGTGCTTTATTGGCTCCAAACCACAATATTCATTGGCATAGATTCGCGGTGCGTAATTACCTCCGCCAAGGAGATTATGTTTTCGTCGTGTTTGTCTCTCTGTCTGTCTGTCACCAAGGTAACTCAAAAAGTTATGAGCCAATTTGGATGAAATTTACAGGGATTGGTAGGTATGTTACGAGGAACAAATGATTAACTTTTGGTGAAGATATGTCTATCCGTTTGTTTGTTTGTCTGCGTCATTTTTCTTGATGCCCTAACTCAAAAAGTTATAAATGGATTTTGATGAAATTAACATGAGTTGTTAGGTATATAACAAAGAGTCGATGACCAAATTTTGGTAATGGTCCGTTTGTTCGTTTGTTTGTTTGTCACTGTTTTTAATTTTATGTTTGTTAGCACAATAACTCAAAAAATAATAAATGGATCTTTATGAAATTCATAGGAGTTGTTAGTGATAGTGAAAGACATAAATGATCAAATTTTGGTGCAGATCGGTTCGTTCGTTAGTATGTTTGACTCATATTTGTCATAACGTTTGTTAACAGTATAACTCAAAAAGTTACGAACGGATCTTCAAAAAAATTGAACAAGCTGTTATTAATATGAAAAGGCACAAATGATTAGATTTTGGAGTTTATGCAAAGAAAATTATGGTTTCATAGCCAATTTGAATTTTTGCTACCGTTGGCTCACTTGGCGGAGGTATGCGCTCTCAGAGTGCTCTAGTTGCATCTAGCGGCAATTTTCTCCACCATATAGCTGAGCATTTGCCGCGTGCTCGAGCATCCCTATAATTTTTACCTCTTATATAAGTGTATCGGTCACATAGCTACCTGGGTAACTGCACCATAAGTTGCATAACTGGCCACGTTTTCCAATAACTCTCTTAAGTCATCATCTTGATGCTAAATTTTGAACAAAAAATACTAGCCGCAAATTACATAAGTGCGTTTGAGGACCACTAGCTACATTGGCATTAATTTCATGGCAGTAGTTATAAGCTGCAGCTGGTTGCGCCAGGATCGTACTGTTATAATGCTACTCAGCTTTATATTTTCTTGCACATAAAATGTCTGGGTGCATTTCTCGTGACACTAGCACCACATTGTCGTACAATCTAGTAGTAAATTTAAGCTAGAGAATAGCCCATGAACATAGAAACTCTTATAAGCCCCAAATAGAAAAAGAAAAACAATGAACCAAAGAAGAAGCACAGCACTCTGAGACCGCATACATCCGCAAAATAAAGATAAAGAAAAGTTCAAATTCCAAGGTGTTGAGACCAGGATTTTCCTTGTATCAACATCAAAATCTAATCATTTGTGCCTTCTAACAGTATTACTAGTTTCACTGATTTTCTTGAAAATCCGTTCTTAATTTTTTGAGCTATTGTGCTAATAAACATTCTGACAAACATTGGTTAAACTGATAAACAGATCAACCGATCATCACCAAAATTTAATGATTTATGTCTTTCAACATAACCAACAACTTTTGTAAATTTCATAATGATTCATGCCTAGCTTTTTGAGTTTTTGTACTAACAATCATAAAATTAAAAACAGTAACAAACTAAAGAACGAACAAACAGATCATCATAAAAATTTGGTCATTTACTCCTCGTGATATACCTAACAACTCATGTAAGTTTCATGAAAATCCGCCCCATGTTTTTTAGAGATATGGCACTAGGAAAAATGAAGCCGTAAACAAACACGCGGATGGACGGATCTTCACCAAAAGTTAATCATCTGTTCCTCCTAACATATACCTAACAATCCCTCTAAATTTGGTCAAAATCCGTCAATAACTTTTTGAGTTATCTTAGTGATAGACATAAACAGAATAACAGGCAGACAAACCAGACGAAAATATAACCTCCCAGGCGGAGGTAACTAAGAGATTTAATCCATTCTCATTGTATGCATCGGCGATGCAGATTACTAACAAGTGACGATCGTATCCTGTGGGTTGTGGCATTCTTCCGCAGTGGCTAGCCGAAAATCATCTTTCTGCTTCATACATTGTAAAAGAAAAATGCAACACGAATAGAAACAGAGAACCAGTCTAAGTTAGGTCCATTTGTAAAAAAAAATTATTGTCTTGGCCACGCAATTTCACTGAGTTTTTATTTTCAATACAGGTCTCCAAGCCCACACTAACGCTGTTAATCACAAAAAAAATCAATACTCATTTACAACACCTCTTGTGGAAATAATCTAATATGCGAATTTTTCAAAGTATGTAACACTTTCATTGTTCATAAGCGCCGTCTCTCTTTTGCTTAGTTGCTAGATGCAGTAGTTGCTAGATACAGATACACAGGTGTTGTCCATTCGTAGGTAGGTGACAAAAATTCAAGAGAGGGTATCCTAGTCGTTGAGTGAGTCTTGATGACTCCAGATCTCGATGACCGTGCGGTTATACGTTATAACCTAGACCAGAAGAGCATGGACTGTTAACAGATCTTGTCTCTTTTATGAGAGAATTCACCATCCAATACGAGTAGTGCACCTGGACTGGCCTTGTAGAATTGCAGTGTACAAGTAACATTTAGAAGCGACTATCCACATTGTTTCTATTATCATTGTCATTTTTGTTAGTACTGTTATTAGTAGCAGCAGTCAATTTTTACTGTAAGTGCCCCAAAAAGACATGGTGACACTGTAGAAAGGTCACCATCTGTGCTACCAGCTCAGTGTACTGCACGTAACAATTTCCAGTCAATGTTGATCACAACCCTCCGTCTGCAAAGTTGCAATGTAGAGAGGTAGAAAATAAAATGGTACACTGTGCTTCAACGTTGCTCATGTCCAGCTGTGACAGACAAGAAGACAGACGGACAATCTGGCTTTTTTATTAAATTGTAGCTAATGAACAAGTCTGTCTTATTTATAAAACCAAGTCTGGCCCTTTTGGTAGTAAAACTTGGGGATATAAGGTCAGTCACAAATGAACATTTGCGCTGCTGCCCTCGCACACGAAATAACCATTTGCTATTTTTTAATTTGCCGCCTCCCTGATCAGTGGGTCATACAATATCTGCTATCCAGCTATATATTATATATATATATATCAACGGAGTTAGACTAGAGTGGGTAACGTCCTTCAAGTACCTGGGAGTTATCTTAGATCAGCATTTAAACTTCAACTCTCACATCTCTTTACTGTGTACTAAAATCAACAAAGCTAGAGGTGCTATTTACACAGTTTCTAGATATTTATCTAGAGATGCGCTAGTATCACTATATTATGCTTTATTATACTCGCAGCTTACCTATGCAATTGTTATAATGGGAGGGGCAGCTAAGAGTGTCGTGAAGCGAATCAAAACAGTTATGAACGAGACCTTGATAACTATACTAAAAGTAAGAAGAGACGTAAACAATGTCCCTACGGTATCGACCAATATTATGTATTTTAGATTAAAACTTCTTCAATTCGAAGATGTACATCGTTATTTTATTTTGAAGTTCTTTAGAAAGGCTATAGTCGGTGAAACTCCATATTATCCGACTCACTTTAGCCCACTCGTACCTACTCAGCACTATAGCACAAGGAGCCGTAGGTTCAATTTGCCGGGTATCCGTCTGGAAATTGAGAGGCGCTTCACTATATTCCAGTGCGTGCAAGCCTACAATCAGCTACCCGAAGAACTCGCTCAACCAATGTCGCACTATACATTCAAAAGGCGTTTTAAATACTATTATATAAGTCAGTATAATCCAACTTAGATTTAGCATACGTTGGATGACAATATTTTTAATGTCTGATGCACTTGTGTTCGTGTATAACGTTAAATGTCAGTTTCTTAGTTAGATCTTGCTACTGATGATGGATCTTAATTCACAGTAGCTTTAGAAATGGCCGTGGCTAATGTATTACTCTTAGAGAAATATGTTAACGCTTTTATTTCATTGCAATGTAGCCCATAAGTCACTACACTTTTAGCTGGATACGTTCTCGGCTTTAATGTGTCTTTTGGTAATTTGTATGTTTCTGTCTATGAATTCATTTGTAATCAGAGAACAATAAATGTGTCTAATAAATTTCTATCACAGTTTGTGTTAGTGCCACCGTAAATCTTATTGCACACGGTGATACGAACAAAGACACTTACACAGCACGTCACATGCCTGTGTTTCTGTGTCATGTCGACTAAAGAGTTAACAACGTCGCTATCGTGTATCTGCACTCAAAGTACAGGGTTCCAAATTATTCAATTTTCAACAAAAGAAAATTTAAACTTTGGGCCATTCTACTGCTGCTTCTTTTACATGGGCAACATTGTGTTTTTTCGATAAATTTTGCAATATGTAAATAAGCACAATCTCCTTTAAAGTTCGGAGAACCGTTTTGTCTGCAGTAAGACAAACTGTTGACTGAAGTTGCAGTGAATTCGGCTCTCCGTTCGTAGCCCTAAGGTTTATGGTAGAAATAGCATTGCTTAAGTTATTAATAAAATACGCTATTTTACAGGGTTAACGGGTTGGTATCAATTGTGCCATGGCAATTTTTGCCTCCGCAAGGGAGGCAGTGTTTTTGTCAGGTTTGTCGCTTTACCTGTAACAATCTTCTTCCTATTTACACTTTTAACAATAAGTGTCATATGTACGCAAATTATATACATTTTCCTATGCTCTCAAATTTCTATCATAGCAATAACACTCTATTTCTTACATAGCGTGTATTCTAACTTAACTTTAATCCTTATCATCATCATGCGTTGATTTGGGCCTGGTTTACTAATCTAGCGCTGTGGTAGTTTCAATTGATGAAAGCCTTACTATTAGAAGAAATGAAGGACTTTGAACGTAAACGTTTGTGCAGTAGGTCGTGCTGTGTGGTACCCCCATACATATTCGATGATATTACATGTAATAGCATTAACCTACTCAGATGTAACAGTATTATATTATAAAAACCTCCGTTCGGGGAGAAATGCATGGGCTTACTTTGTCTGTCTTTCTCTCTGTCTGTCACCAAGATAACTCAAAAAGTTACTGCCCGGATCTTCAAGAAAATTACAGAAACTGTTATTACTATCGACAAGCACCATAATGGAAAATTCTGGTGTTGATAAAAAAAATATTAGTTTCAGGATTAATTTAGATTTTTCGTGCTCGGTGGAGCTATGAGCTCTACGAGTGCCCTAGTTTTTAATGCATTATTTGGTAACCATTAGATAAACGTTCACTAACTAAAGAAGCGCTCTGACAGCGCCTACTTTCGCCAAGAAATGTCATATTAAAGAAAATTTCTAATTGCTTCTGAATACAGGATTTCTCTTCCATCATCACCAAAATTGGGTTATTTGCTCCTCGGGACATTCTTATCAATTCCTTTCAGTTTCTTGAGGAATCGCTCGTAAATTTTTTAATTACGTTCTGACAAACAAAAAGAAAAACAGAGGCAAATATGCAAATGAATAAATACATCATCATTAAAAATTTGGTCTTTTTACGTCGTAATTGCCTTAAAAGTTTCTATGAATTTTATAAAGATCTGTCCATAACTTTTTCAGTAATCTTGGTGATGGAAAACACACAGACAGACTCCAGCAAAAAGACACAATCTTTCTGGCGGCGGAGATACTCAAACTGGTTTGCTTTTGAGCTTCTGTTAACTCTGTTTTCATTAGTTCAATTTTGTGATTCCAAATCTGATAACCGTTTTGCACTGTAAGATCCCTTTTTTTTTTTTTTTTTGACGCCTCAATGGTCTCTTTCTGCAGCACGCACGCTGGGTTCGCCATCAGTTACGTTGCATATATAATATGTAATTACAAAAATGAAATAAAGGTCGACGCAAACTAATATTAAAATCTAGCGTTTCGGGAATATTATCCCATCATCAGAAACCTCTAATAAAATCTTCTAAGGATGCCTAACAAAAGTTTTATTCAAGATGACCTAAGTTTCGATAGTGCTAGCTGGGTGGAACCTAAAGGGCGAATGACCACGGTGAGGACCCCATAGCTCACCGTGGTCATTCGCCCTTTAGGTTCCACCCAGCTAGCACTATCGAAACTTAGGTCATCTTGAATAAAACTTTTGCTAGGCATCCTTAGAAGACAATATGTAATTGTTAGGTGAATGTCAAAGATGAATATGTAAAGAACCCGACTTGCAAGCTATATTTTAGTTACAGACCTAAGACCTGTGTCCAATTATGAACTGATGTAGTGTATTTCCTTTGTTCAGAAATAGTTGCCTCACAGCGTGATGTTTCTTTTAGAGTGTAGCAATTTCTCGGTCAAATTATTTGTTGTTTATATTAACAGGTCAGTACTATGGCTGTTGAAAAAATATTGACAGTAGCTTTTCAGGTAAAACTCTTTCAAGCAAAAACTACTCTCAATGATGTAACATAATAATATTTACTTTTATTCAGACCACTCCCTGGCAAAATAAAATAAGATAGAGAACGAGGAAAAGATGGTAGAAGTTCTAAGCCCAAATGTAATGTGCTTCGTGAAGCGTGGCACAGTGAAACAAGTTGATGAAACTAGTTGTAGCTGAGTTTGAGATTGAAAGGTACATACTGTATGGGGCAGGCTTTGATCAGGAGCTTCATCAATTATACTATTGCCGACGCATGATTCCAGTCTTTTCTTTATGATGTGTTAGTATCTCATGATACAATTAGATATTTCAGAACAGCTAAAAAATATTTAGGTACTACAAATTCGGAACACAGACAGAAAGGACAATTCATAAGTTCGCAAATGAAGGGGAAATTGTTTATTGTAGAGCAGGGTAATGTACTGGTTTTTTCTAGTTTTCTTCAAAAAACATAACTAAAATATTTTAGGTTAATTTTTATTGCGTTTTAGACATCGTTAAAACAAATAAAAATTAGAGGGCTTTACCCGCTTCTCTTATATTCATATTGATAGTAATGGGTAGGTGGTCCCCGTTGTAACGAACAAACTCTGTTCGCTATAATGTTTGTGGATTGAACCTCTTAAACAAACTCAAGTACTCTCACCAATTGAGAAATCTCATATTAAAAGAGGAAACAATTCAGAGGAAACAATTAATAACTTTCAAGAGTGTACCTTTCTCACGTGAATGAGCCAAATCAGCCGGAACCCTGGCCTTAATTCACTTATGGATCTGTCAGGACAGTTCATCGTACGTATGTCGGCTTCTCAATAGAGTTGATGTTCAAAGCTAATTTCTACGGTTGTTTAATTTATGATGTAAATAATATATACTTAGTGACCATTAGAATAAGTAAGCAACAACGAAGTGTATTTGATCAAATTTTCTTACGTTTTTTTCGCTAAAATAACTATGGACAAAACTCTTGCAGCTAAATTATTCATTTGGAAGTCTCATTTAATTACGACATATAGGTAATGGTCTGCAACTCCAGAGGTGTTTTATAAGAGGCTGTGCTATATGTACAGCCCTGTCTGCTATAGTACACAGCTCACCGATTAAATTCATTTGATTTCTTCAATGAGATTCTCATATTCCTAAATGACTGCACAGGCTCGTCCACAAAGAAAAGCCTCTCGAAAGTTGGCCATTCAAATTCTTCTTCTAACATTTGGCACGATTTCCATTTTCTCACTCACGGAGAGCATCAAATTGTGAGATGAATTCCTCAGTGTGATTTTTTACCAAGAAAGGTTCAGAAACCCTTAATATACACAAGCCGAGCAAGATAAAGGTATATAGTAAACAGGATTTAAAGTTCACGTTTATTACAAGACAGTTAAGTATAGCACCACAATAGTACATCATTATATACACATACAAACAACAGCTGGTAAACACAATGGCCAGTCTACTTCTCGGCCACCACGGTTGTGCCTCATATACAAAACATTCGCACCTACACACGAGAATATTAATAATTCGAGTTCAAGCAGATAAACTTATTACCATACTAGGGAAATATATACAACACAGCAACAACTGCCGTTAAAATATGTATGCTTATCTTACCTATATACAGATCGTATAAATGATGAGTATACAGCGTCCAACGCAGAGACAATTTCAATGGAATTTAGAACGTCTTTCACTTTTGTATGGTTATGACAGGCTTGACAATGTTAATGAGAAAATGTAAGTAAAGAAAGCATTAATATATTATAATATGAAAATATACACCATAAACGTTTCTACGACACGACGGGAGGCAACCAACGCAGAGTGGGATGTGTTACACCTCCTGGACCTCGTCGACAACCGCCCAAATTTTCAACAAAAGTATTTCTAGCATTATTGTGACATCCGTCATCTAACTACCGTTGCGAGAAACAAATTTTAGTTCCCTAGTTAAATCACGAAGTCGATTTATGCAAAACAGTAGCTAATTTGCAGACTATATGGGAACAGCTTTCCAGCTTAATTTGTCCTCAGCTTGATCACCTCGTTTATGTACAAAACACTGAAGTCTACTCCAGTGAACTAGGCGGTCACAACGCTCAGGCTTATTGCTTCTCTTGGAAGTTACTGTACCCCCGACTGTAAGCAATTTACGGTATTGTAGAAGTGAAATTTCAAGAGCAGGGCTTATATGCGTAGTGAAATTAAAAATGGAGGGTGAAGAGGAGGTCATGGAGCAAGAAGGTATGTCTTAAAATAATAGATTTTCTTATATAATACTGTCCTAAAAATACTCGTTGTGATGCAGTTCTATAGTGACCGTGAGTTTTTGGTGAAATAATGTTCATGGCTCAGATGCTATTGATTGCTACAGTTCTATCGTAATCTGCTTTAACTTGTCCGGATCTTCAGTCATGAGCGAAACAGGATTGACTTTGAGGTCGTCTCACAGGCAATCTGTTTCGATTAAAGCAGGGAACTTGACCCAAAACAGCTACACCACAGTTCATGGCTCCAGTTCCGGGCAAGCTATAAAACTGCAAGGTTGCTAACTAATCTCAATGTGACTGTCCTAATAGCTACCCTATTGGAAAATAGGGTATAGGTATAGGGAAAATATCAGATAATCGTCGGAAAGAATCCGATATGACGCTGGTGTACAGAGGTGCGGCATGTGTGCGGCACCGAAACGCAGACAACGAGAACTGAAGTAAATATTTGGAAAAAACTGCAGCACTAACAACGCATCGTACGAGTGAAAGTTGAACTTTAGATTCGAAGACTTAGAATGAATGAATTTTTGTATTAGGTGCTCTTGGTTCAAGCTCCGGGCATGTAGATATACAGTGGTCATAAATTTACAACGGAGCACTTGTTTTTTGGCGTGAACCCTCATCAAAATAAGAAAATGCATATTTGAAGCAGCTTAGCTAATATTGAACATTTCTCGCGAGGCTATAGAACTATTTATAATACCCATAATTATGTAGAGTAGACGTAAAATGGCTCAGCTGTTCATAATTTATGCACTTGTGAAAAAAATGATATACATATTTAAACCAGTAATTTTTGATGCAATCATTTTTAATGATGAATGCATATTAAGATGTGGCGCTTGCACACCAAAGCTGTATCAGTAGCATCCTAGCTCTATAGTCATTTGACTGTATAGCAACGCTGCTATTTTATCTTGAGTTACAACAATTATGATGGACATCGGATAGATAGGTACTCGATGGATACACAGTTGCAGGCACCTCTCTCTGCTCCCACAATATATGCATGGGAAACATAAAAAAAATACAGTCAATGAATGTCAACACGCTACCGTGCAGAACATGTGCCGACTTAAGACCACAAACAATTTGTTCATATGCACGGTGCGTACCCCACAAAATATGTACACTTACAAATTGTAGAAGCACGAATGACATGCGCATCCTTCAAGGAACTATTAATGATGTACATGAGATTTGGAGAACAGGATTTATCTATTTATTCTTCATCACTCTGTTTTTTAATTACCTTCGCCAAGGAGATTGTGTTTTTGTCGAGTATGTCACCAAGACAACTCAAAAACTTCTTTACGGATCTTTATGAAATTTTCAGGAATTTCTGGTTTTGTTACTATAGAAGAAAATAGCCAACTTTCAGTCTTGGTCTGTTTGTTTGTCTCTTTGTTTAGTTATATGTTTGTCAGTAACACAGTAACATAACTCAAAAAGTTATGAACGGATCTTCATGAAATTTGTAAGCATTTTTGAAATATTTAAAGGCGAAAATGACAAAATTTCGGTGATGATTGGCTCGTCCGTTTGTGTGTTCGACTAACATTTCTCAAAATTTTTTGTTAGAACATAACTCAAAAAGTTACGAACGGAGCTTCAAGAAGCTTAAACAGGATATATTATTATTTTCATGAGGCACAAATGACCACAGTTTGGTAATGATAAAGATGGAATTCTCAATTTCTGAACCAATTTAAATTTTTCGCTAACATTGCCCTATTTTGGCGGTGGTATGCGTTCTCAGAGTACTCTAGTTCATTTATATATCTGCTTCAATATTTGCATGATCGAAAGCTGAAAGTCAGATAGCTGATTTGCGTATAAGTCTTCGAAACCTTTTATTATTACCTATATACATTGCTGCAGTAGACAGCCACATAGTGGACTTTGCAATGTTCTCATGCTTTGGGACGACAAAAATGAATAGATACATACAAGAAATATGTCTCAACTTTTGGTAAATTAATGCTCGAATCCTGTGTATGCCTATTTTCGTCATCACGTTGTCTTAATTACACAATTACCTTCTGATGAAACACTTGCAAATGCAAGAACTATTCCAGAAAACTGCCGGCAAGTAGAGCATCGACCGTCCAACGCGTGAGTCACACTAAGCGCTGGCAATTGAGCGCAATATGAACAAAAAGTTCACGTGCATAGCAGTAAAAATAAGAAGACATGGTGTGTGCTCATGACTCTGTGAACTGCAACTAAACCGGGTTATTTATTAAATATTCCATGCAGTAATTGTACACGAGAAACTGCAGTGTGGTCATGAGCTGCAGTTATCGTAGAATGGCGAAAATTCCCCTCAGTCAGAACATATACAAAAACGTCATGATACCAGGCTGTTTGAACACACGCTGCGGCACCCTAACAATAAAGAAGTACAACAGATATCGCGTGACTTCATGTGCACCCCAAGCTTATACTTAAATACGATTATCACATGCAAAGAAAATCTAATTTTCCTCTAAATATTTACATAAAGTTTGTAATTTCTACTCACAGAGTAAAACTCATGAAAAACTGAATAACTTACGACATGTACAGCTTAGGTCTATCTTTGGTTCAACGATTGCAATGGGATAATTAACGCTGAAATTGTTTTGCCCTCTCAGTTCGCAGGAGTTTGACTTTCGTACCGAGGTTCCCAAGCGGTGCCCGGCTGCAAACTTAATACTACATGAAAATTGTCTTTATATTTTGTTACAGCACTAAGAGATGTTATGTTCTTGCGTTAATATGCAGGCGCGCACAATTGCTGCGTTAAGTTCTAGTACTTCGGGACGAATTTTACCGAAAATATTTTCATTGCTGCAGTGGTGTGCCGCGCGCGTTACAGTTTGGAAATCATTGCCCGACTGCAACGGAGTTTGTGTGTTGGGTGCTCTGCTAAACATCAGCCCTGCTCTGCTGCCTGTACCTTTTACAAAAGTCAATAGAACTTAGTGTAGAACTCATAGAACAGAGACAAGTGAATACGATAAAGCGGAATGAACGGAATAGGGGAAAAGTGAATAGAATAGAACAATATGAATTTAATAATGTGAAAGAACAGTCAATAGAACTTAGAGTAGAATACGCAGAACAGAGACAAGTGAATAGAATGGAATAGAGAATAGAGCAGAGTGGGTAGAATGACGCACAATGATTGGAACGAAGCACATGAACAGAACAGAGCGTGATGTGCCGTCTCAAATGAACAAAACAAACCCAAGCGTGACGTCACATTCCGTTACAGCCAGTCACGCTTCGGCAAGTGTGACGTAGCACGCGGTCTTGCTCTGGTCAAGTAAGAGCACGCCATTATCTAGCTACTAAGTACACTAATTATAGGCACAGCTGTCACCTCGATTGAGAAACTGGGTCGACTATTCTGAAGTAATGCAAGAATGAAAGGATATTGTATTCATGATATCCTTGTTTAATTATTAAAATTTCATCATAGTATTGTTCTGTTCAAAGCTTTCTTTACCAAAAGCTATGAATATTTCAGCACCTCTTCGGAAGAGCCTGGAAACTCACTCAAAACGCGGACGAGCAAATACTAAACGCAATTTGATCACTAGCAGCTTTAAAAAATCATTTTGCCAAGCGTTCGTCAGATTAATCAAATAGCTGATCGATCTTACATATAGACAGTCCTCATAACGATTATTACTTATTCATAAAAAGAAATAATTAGTTTTGTATGTCTACGAGCGTTTATATACCGATAATACAGATATCAAATGAAGAACGTTTCCTGCAATTGACCTCCATAGCGTGAAACGCACATTGAAATAAGCAACACATACGCTGAATCAAATGATCGGTATGCAAGCACAATACAAACGAGAACGAAAATGCTGAAGTGTTGGACCGGCAAGCCACTGCAACAACAAAAAAATCCGCAAGTGGAGTTCTTAAGTATAAAAAATACATATATGTTTTTTTTTTCTCAACAAAGAAACACCTGTAAGTTTTGTTTCATTCATTATGATTGCTATTCTTTTGGGTCTGTTTTCACGTAATATTCACGTAAAGACTTTGCATACTGTGTGGACAGACTCTTCTCGCAAAACAAAAGGCGGAGTACATGATTGTGTACTGGATGTACAGCATACCTAAAAACAGGGTGCGCGGTGCTGAAAACTCTATAGATTTGTTATGCTGAGTCCCGCATTTTAGTATCAGAATAAACAGTTACGTCCTTAATACTTCTTTGATTACAGGAAAGTGCAGAAGTCAACCGCATAACACACCTTACCTATTATCAGCGTAACTGCAACATGGAATGCTGGGTAACAGCACTAGGTAAGTAATTTGATTCTTTCCGCACCTGACGCCACACAGGTGACGCACGAAAGTGTGCATGGTGTTGTTCAACGTCAGCTCTCTCACTATGTATATATACTCGGAAATTTCAGCATGGTGCAAGGCATAACCTTTTGACTTATGAGAAATTAATATATTTCGAGCTCATAAAAAGAGATATTTCAGTTCCCAAACTACAGCATTATAGCTCCACAGAGCAAAGCAACGTTTACGACAAATGCAAATTAGTCCTGAAACGATCCAGTATTTCCTTTGTATCATGCATAAAATTAGGTTATCTGTGTCTCTTGATGTTATTAACAGTTTCTGTAATTTTCTTAATGCTTCGTCTGTAATTTTTTGAGTTATGTATGTTCTGAAAAATACTAAAACATAAATACATATATACAGTCAAAAACCCCAAGGGACGAACCGATCATCACCAAGATTTGGTCATTTGTGTCTCTCAACATTTACAGTTTCTACAAATTTTGTAATGATCTGTTCATAACTGTTTAGATTATATTACTGACCAATTTAAAAACAAACAAAGAGACAAACAAACAAACGGACCACCAGGATATCACAAAAGTTGGACTAACAAACAAGCGGTTGAACTGATCTTCACCAAGTATCAAATATCTGTTCCGTCTAACATGCATAACAATCCTTGCAAATTTCGGAAATATCCAGCCATAACTTTCTCAGTTAGCTAGGTGACAGATAAACAGACAAAGAGGCAAACAGACAAACATGACAAAACATAACATCCTTGGCAGAAGTCATGGTGACCAAGATTGAGATCCCTGGATCAACTGCCCTTCGCTCGCTTGGGCCGCCACTGACTGAAGTTCTACTCTTGCAACTGTTTCGACATTTTATCATAGAAAAAAATAATTATTCAATATGAAAATCAAACTATGAACGAAAATTTTCAAACTTTTTGTCTGCGTATATTCAAGATGCCCTAAAAATTCAACAGAAGCAAATAGCGTTCGTGTTGAGCCTGATTAGTAACAGTTCATACGTACGGTCTTCCATCAGCAATTAGAGGGTAAGTTCATTGGGAGTCGCGCGAGTGTCTATAGGTACTTGATTTGAAGTTGTGTTCACACGACAGGTTGGTCCCCACTCTTCCGAATACTTTGCTGTGCCTTTAAACTGCAGAAACGAGCACAGTTTTCTATTTCACCCCAAATTGGAAGACATTTCAGAAACTCTTCTACTAGCTGACCCTTGCGCGCCCAGCTGCGTTGACAACGCTTGGTAGACACGCAGTTGTAGTCATAGGAGCACAGAAAAACATTGTGTACATACGGGGACAGAAGACTATCGTGTAAATGCTGGTAATGTACCGCTGAGAGTATAGTTTCCAAGGAGACATTGACATTTGTACATGAGAAAGCATCTAACCGCTCAACAGCTTGAATAACGAGACAAATATTCAGTTTCACTCTTCTGCTATTCATGGCCTACCCGTCCACTGTAATCAAAGGTTAATTATCAAAGAGGATTGGGTGTTGCTTTGCTAATGTGGAAATTCTAGTAACGGCACGGGTGTTGCTTTGCTAATGTGGAAATTCTATAGAGCAACGGCACCAGGCTCTCTGCAAAAGTTCATTGCCTCAGCCAAGGAGGCAATGCTTTTGCTGAGGTTTGTCAACCTAATTCAAAAAGTTATGGACGTATCTTCATGACATTTACAGGATCTGTTAAGAATGCCATGATGAACAAATGATTAAATTTTGGTGATGATCCGTCAGTCTGTTTGTGTTGGTACGTTTGTCTGTCTGGCTGCTAACATAACTCAAAAAGTCAGGGACGGATCTTCATGAAATTTACAGAAACTGATAGGAATGCCACAAGAAACAGATGATCAAATTTTTGTGACACTCCGCAAGAAATCCTGGATTCTGGATTCTTTTAATTTTTGTTACCATCAATTGCGTCGCTTGGCTGAAGTGTAAGCACTATCAAAGTGCTTCTCTTCTATTGCTATTATCTGAACTCAGTACTATTTTAGATTACTATAAAGACAGAAAAAAAGCATTCTCCACGGAAAGGCAGAAGACAGGCTTGGAACAGTTTAGTTTCAGTAGGGCTAACTCTTACGCTACTGAACTGCATGACAGCATCGGTTCCAGGCCTCAGTGCAGCAGCAGCAGCAGCAGCTACTTTATCAACAAGAGAGTACTTTGATTGAGCCTCATGTGTCTACAAAATCTTCAGCATTTTCGGCATCCAATCGGAAATTCTGCTTATTTTATTTTGCTGTTTGAAGTTAAGATATTGGTAAATAACATAAGACAATAAGTAGCATTTCATTATGATTTTACATGAACTGTGGAAATAGTAGTGCACGTATCCGTACGGAAAGGGTTAAGTGACTTATCAAGGCGGATACCTAGATTGCTATTTCTCTATAAGGAATATCTTGAAAGAAACGCAAGCAGGGCCAAAATTTCAGCAGCAGCCCCCAACAACTTATATACTTGAACAAAGAACGGCTGAAAATGGTTCATGTTACGATCACAAAAAGTCTCACACAAGATACATATGCAGTATTTTGACGCGGCAGGTAGAACTCAAAATTTTAGGGAAGGATAACAATAGATTGTAAATTGAAATCTATAATAGATAAATAGGATATATCTACTAAACGCCAGCCATATGATGTCATTTGTTGATTGTTGGGTCATGTGTATTTACTTATTCTGTAATCTACATATATATAGAGTTTCTTAGTTATTTTCTTTGCTCTATAGCCCTCAAAGCTGAGTGAAATAATTTTTTATTAAAAAAAAAGTTTCTCCCTGAAATGGATATGTATGATAAAATAACAGTATCAAAATCATTGGCCCATTAACTTGCTATGCTCGAAAATTCGTCGAATTCCCTCCAAATAAATCGTGTTATCATGCGTCTGATAAAGTTGACTGCCCTATTTACAGTTTTTCAAGATGCAATAAAATTAAAATAAACTTGTTTTTTAAATATGTTGTATATCAACAACGGTGGAAAAAAAACAATCTATTGACGAGTTGATGTCATGCCTCCTATTTTATACTAAAATATCTTATTTTAGCTTGTAGTATACCTCAAACTTCGAGCTTACTAGCTTAGTGCACGGGTATCTTATTCTATTGAATTCAGTGAAAAAGTCCGGTTGATCCGGTAGACGGCGGGGCCAACACTTCTACTTTAACTGCGCAACGATGAAGGTACTAAAGCTGACGGCTCTTAGTTCGGTTTTTCAAACGACCCAAATCTTGGCAAAATTAAAATGTTCAGTTCCGTAAAGAATTAAGTGCCGATGTTATTATTCAAGTGAAGTCACTTTATGTTATGCTGATTTAATTTAGAAATACTGTATGATTAAAAAATGTCGCAAATTTCGAGCGATACATGATTACATGTGTGAATAAGACAAACTTCAACAAGGACATGCAAAACTTAATTTAGCAGCAATGCCAGTGTATTCCCATACCAGCATCTGTACTCTTACCATCACCGTAACTCTTCTTGAATCTTGATGTTTGTATAACCAGAACCTCATCGTTATTAATTGAGCTGTAGATGCCGCCAAGATATTCGTGGACCTATATTTAATGTGACAAATTCTCCATCGAAGGGCTTAATATATCGACAAGCATATTAGCCTACCAATAAGTTTAAACGATCTAGGGTAAAATATTGCAAAAAAAACTTCAAAATTCCCTGTAGTTCTGCACGTGTTGCAACAAACGCAGCACAGTAGCACCTTACACTTTTTTAGTATTGACAGTTCTCGACAAAAAGCAGATGGGTAATATTGAGAAATGCAAATTTTTTGTAAAGTACCTTAGACCCGTTGATGTACAGTTAAGTGACTTTCCGTTCAAAATAAAGGTTGACTTTCTAAATTTTGGAAAACAACTACCGTATTGCAGGTTAAGGCGCCCACAACGACCACTCTAATAGCTTTATCTGTGCTTGTTAACTATTTTCTGAAGTTCAAAGACAGGGATCCTCAACTTGTGCGAGTTCAGCTCGCGCGAAATTCCAACTTGTACCAACTAATTATTGATAACAAATGCTCGTTTGACGAGGTGTATTCTCGACTTGCGCGGTTATTATAGAACACCATTATCAAATTCTGTACGAACTACGCTTTTGAAAAGTAGAATCAGCTTGTTCCCTGTCAGAAATTCACTATATATAACCCTGTGCTGAATGAATTCATTTATAACCTCTTAATGTTTACTCAATGTTAAGTTCTGAAGCTTATTATTGCCTTTTTCAGCAAACTTGAAGAAAAACTGCATAAACTCTCGCTACATTCAGAGATGCATGCTATTCTTATTATATATGTATATATGTTGTGCGCGTTTGGTGGATTTGCGCGATCAATCGATCGCGCTGCGTGTTTGGTGGATCGTTCAAATTTTTAAATGGAAAAAAACAGTCCTTGCCTCCCCTAACCTACCCGACATTAAACCCGAATATAGTCCAACTTACCCGAAATTACGGCCTAATACCTACAACATCCACCAAACGCGCAGCGCGATCGATCGATCGCGCAAATCCACCAAACGCGCACATCATATATATATATATATATGTAACGTGAATTAGGAGTGTCTGTTTGATGAACTGAATAGGTAAATTTAGAATTTGCTCCGTGTTTTTTTTTTCTGACTGTTTACAATTATTAAACGTTTTCTTTTTTTTGCAATTTGTATTCATACAAAGCCTTCCCTAATAAAAGTTTTTCGATTTCAAATAGATACAAAGTTCTTTCAACACCTCTTCCAAGTGTTTCTTTAATATTGCAATATTAAGCAGTTATCCCGGAACTTATTTATAGAAAACAATGTCTGGCACAGGACTTGCGCGTCCCCCAATTACTCGCTCAATTAAAACGAGGAATACCTGTACGGGCAAATGACAAATATAATTAGCATAATTAACATGAAAATATATTAAAACAAATGACAGGAGAATACAAGTATGTAGACTTAATTTTTATCCTGTACATATAGTCGACAAACTAAATTTTAACAGCTTGTCAAAACTTTGCAGCACATCACTCATTATCTTTCTGAGCACCGTAAACTGTACGCGGGGAGTTCAAAAAGTTTGCGAAGTTGCTGAAAATTTACTGAACATATTCAACATAAATTCAAGCTTTCTTGCACCGTGCAAACGTATTGCTCTGCCAAGTGTGATGCTCTTCTTTAGGGATTCATTCCTCCAGCTTTGACGTAAGCTGATGCACGTGGATAGGCAAATGAGCAATTGCACATTTGATCATTACCATATGAAGCGTTTGGTATCGAAATCGCGTTATGGAAGTTCGTTAGTATCAAGTTTTCCAGCGCCTCGCTGTCTCCGTGCTGAGTGGTGATTGCGTTGCGTTCGAATGAACAGGAAACGAATTCTAGACCTTTGTCTTGACCGCGGGTTTGAGACCAATGATTTTTAGTAGTTTGATGTTACCTACATAAAAATGAGGGCTTCCATCTCATCGTTCCCACCATTTGTAATGACCTGACTTGTGCTACGCATGGTGGTCGGATGCGACTTATCAGAACAGACAGCATTTGACAATATACCTCCGCTAAGTAGGTTATGTTTTTGTCGTGTTTGTCTTTTGGCTGTTTGTCTCTCGCCAAGATACCTCAAAAAGTTAAGAAGGGATCTTTACAAAATTTACAGGGATTGTTATGCATATTTACAGTAACAGATTATTACCTTTTGGCGGGAATCCGTTCATCTGTTTGTTTCTTTCTTTGCCTATTTTTCTTAGTGCTATATATAACTCAAAAAGTTATGGACGGATTTTCATGAAAATTACATGGGTTGTTAGGTTTATTATGAAGAACAAATGACCAAATTTTTATGATTATCTGTTCGTTCGTTTGTCGCTGTGCTTGATTTTATGCCTGTTAGCACGATAACACAAAAAATTCGGAATGGATCTTTGTTAAATTTATAGAAATTGTTAGCAATACTAAAAGACACTCATGACGAAGTTTTTTAGATGATCGGTCGTTCTGTATGTGAGTTTGCCTCATGTTTGTTAGCAGAGTAACTCAAAAGTTATGAACGGATTTTAAGAAAATTACACAAACTGTTAATACTATTAAAAGGCCAAATGATTAGATTTTGGCGTTGATACAAAGAAAATAATGGTTTCAGAACCATGGCAGAGGTATGCGCTCTCAAAGTGCTCTCCAGTTGGTTCAGTATAGACGCTACGCGATAGAAAATTTCCGCGTATTCCCCTCGTATATACAAACCCTGACCTGGACCGGCCATGATGAAGCTAACCTTATCCTCAACTGCAATCTGGGGCATATGTTCCACAACTATATGGATCGAGTTTCAACCAGTAATTAGGAACCGATTACTCAAGTGTCGACCGGAAATTCAGCTATGCAATTACCACGTGAAACTCGATCGCTCTAAAGTGAGGAATTGACACTCAAAATGAGTTCAGATAATTGGATTATCTTACTCATGGTGATGTTGAATCGGCCAGAGCCAAGTTCCAGTACAATATGCAGCAGCATGACAGATACAATTGAAAAGTGTTTACTGGTACAACAGAGTCGATATGCCCCCAACCGCCGAGTACATATATGGTTCCGAGATCTGATCACACACTCCATAGCTCAGGCCTTGCACGTAGGCTACTTGTGTAGTCTCTGGTTTTAAGTCGTGGATCGCTTCCCTAATATGAGGACCTATATAGCATGAGCGAGATCTTAATAAAATCTGTCCATAATGTTTTTTCTCTAATGATAGAGAAAAGCCCCGATGTTTTTTTGAGAAACTACGGCTGTCTGCAATATTGAAAAATAAACAGTTAAACTGTAAGAAAAGTCACTTTAAATGGAAATTGTGCTTACACTTCATCGCTGGCAATATTGTATTCATATTAAGATTGCAAACTTTAAAATTATTACTGTAACTAAACTTCAAAAGAATATAACTCACAAAATGAAATAAATACAGTGTTTGCCAGAAATTCAAAACCATTTAATTTCTAGAAAACTCGTATATGATATGAAATACCGAAACCAAAAATTTGGAGACTAAATCACCGACTACAAAAACAAACTACATACAAAGATTCCAATAACCCATAAATGATACTTTCGCACTGTAGGTGCGACTGAAGAAGAAATATGAAATACTGGTTCATAAATCTATAATTACACACCATACAACTGTATGTAATAAATTGGAAGAATACTTCCATTATTCAAGATGATGGATTCAACACTCTGTACGTTTCATTACACCCTAAAGTCACATTACATGTATTTGATCGCCACAAAATTATACTGCTTTATGCACATCTAGTATAATAGGGTGGCATCATGCATGGTGATTTTTAATTTATAGCGTCCATTACTATTACATTAGTTTTTTTAATTTAGTAAGGAAAACTCAGAATTCTACACACCGAGAATTCTCTGGAGCAGTTAAGTTTATATTTGCTTTGTAAATGATATATACAATACCTAATCAAACCTAATCAGCTTTACTTTAAATTAGGTAATTAAAAACTTAGCGTTACAGAGAATTCTCTGCATGTAACCCCCTGAAACATCACCAAGTGACTCCAATATAATCTTGTCATTGGAACTAAGACAAAAATAGAAAGCTGATGCTAGCTATAGAGCAGTCCAGTAGTAATTTTAAGATTTCGGTAACTTCAACAGCATTTGACATCTGCTGCAGCGATACAAGCTATTGAATTGCTAGCTGTCTCCGCCCTTCTTAGCACATCTTCGTCAGTGAATGTCACGTACTGAGATTTCGAACATGCGTGTGTTCATTCGAGCGCGTGCAATGTTCAAATTTAGTAGCAACTGCATAACGAGAAATTTTTAATTTAAACTAGTTAAGAGAAAATGATCGTCATGCTCCAATCATTTCAGTTTCAGGTATTTTTCTAACATCGTGGTGCTACATCTTCAAAGGGTAAAATAGTCGTTTGATAATTTACCCACTTGCATTTAATTGTAGTTGAGATATTTTATGGCAAGTAACTATATATAGTGGCCCGAGCCGCCATTACAAGTTACGGCAGAAAATTAGTACTTCAGAAAAATCCCCGTTGTCTCTTGCGTCGGACTTCTATCCCTAAAAATGAAGACGTGGTGGGACTAACCTATTATACAGTACTGATTTGTTTCTTATGGTGGAATTTCCATTGTTTAGCCTGAAAGGCCCCGGCAAGCCGTGAAATTTTCACTGGATCGCTGCGCCCTTGAATTTTTTCATATCTCACTCCAATAGCGCGTGACAGCTAGGAAAGATATAAATATTTTTATAAATAAACACACGACGTGAATTATTATATAGTACTGATAATTATAATAGATTAGGATAAACGGTTCGCTATACCCCTGGAAAAATCTATCATGAGTAATAAATTTTCAGTCATCACTCATCAGCATCGATCCTTTCCCTCAGCGTAATATATAATCAGTGAACATATATCAGTAAGCATATATACCTATATGTTTCGGAAATTGTGTAAATTGTGAGCTACTAAATATTGTTATTTGTAATTGCAAGAGCCAGGTAAATAAGTAGTTAATCGAGCTGTTTTGTAGGAAGTTCTCTAGCGACAATTCAAACTGCAACGCTTATTTTAAACGAAAAATGATAATTCGTGTGAAACAATATATTATACAAATTTATGTCAAGCAATGAAATTTTCATATATAATTGTTTTATGTGGCTTAGCAAAGATAATATTTCTTAATTCAATCAGGTTTGAGGTAAGATTGCGCTTGAGCAGCTAAAATAATCCAACATCGAAGATAGATCAGTGCAATTTGTACATTGTATACACGCTTCTTCTAGGACGCAAATTTATTCATATTTCAAATCACAATTAATAACGGGTGTTTTAAATGGCGCATTTTGAAGTGTGTCTTTCTTCCAAACAGTTTTTTGATTTTTCTGAAACATATAAACTGCAGAAAACTTGCACGACGAATTATCCTATAAGGATGTTTTAAATAAGAAACGTATTTACAGTAATTGAAAATTCCATAACTGTACAGGAATAAATTTAGAAAGCGACTCAATTTAGATTCTAGTTATTATAACAAAATAAGTCGTAATGAGCACAAGAAATATTTAATCCTTTAGGTAACACTAGCTAGTTGTAGGAGAACTTGCTACTGAGCCATTGAGTGCAGGAGCGCTGCGTGCAGGAACGGCCTCTGCTCCACCGACAAATTCGTTCCGGTGATTGCCGCGGAGGAAGCAACCGGCGGTGATTGACGTCCCAGCGAGTTGTGGGTGATTTGTAGGGACGCTTGTTGAACTAATGAAGGGGAAGTGAGGCCTTCGGTAGGAGAAGTCGATGAGGGGATGGCTGTATGAAGAACTGGGCTGGAGAAAGTAAGAGCTGAAGACTGGGGAACAGAGCAGTCTTGGTTAGACGAGGAAGTAGACGGAAGCACAAAGCTTGGTTTCACTGGCAGGGGAGAAGAAACGGGAGGACTCGAACATGGAGGCGGAGATGGCGTATCTCTATTTTCGTCTTCGTTGCGATCATCCTGGTCGCTGCCGATAAGAGAAGCGATAGTGAACGGGCGGCATGGCTTAGACGGTGTTGTTCCGAGTGGAGACGATGGCGAAGGGGGATAAGCATCTCTAAACTTTTCCAAAGACATACTTTGATGGGGCACGCCATGTGCTGGCAGAGGCATTGGCTTTACTGGAGTCGGATGAATCAGGGGTCCTGCACCGCTTCCTTGCAGAGACATGAGGGGCCGCGGATGGCGGCCGATATCAAAAGGCGGTAATCCGAATGGTATCCCTCCAAGCTGTGACAGATACATTGGATGAGGAACGATACTTTGATGCATTGGTGGCCTCACCAGCATCGGATGGGGTGGTCGTAGAAGCGCAGCAGCCTGCTGCAGCTGCTGCTGCTGGAAAGGGTCCATCATCCCGGAAGCAAACAATGAAAACACATGAGGGTCATTAAAGAAATCCAGGGAGGGCTGACGCTTGTACCTCTTCCTTCTCCTCAGGAACGACCCGTTATCGAACATGTCAATAGCTCCGGGATCTAAAGTCCAGTAGTTACCTTTGCCGGGGTTCCCGGGCTCTCGTGGAACTTTAACGAAACAATCATTGAGCGAAAGATTGTGCCGTATTGAATTTTGCCAGGCGGGAAATTTAGCTTTATAGTATGGGAATCTAGTCATAATGAATTCACATATTTCACTTAGAGTAACTCGTTTTTTAGGCGCTTGTAGTATCGACATTGTAATCAGGGCTATGTAGGAGTATGGTGGCTTTACTAGGCCATTCTTTTTGTCGTTCTTTTCTTGGTCATCGGCATCTCTGTTTTCCGCTTTATCCGAGTCTTCTCTCTTTTCCGTATCTCTGTTGCTGTCTGAGGTTCTTCCTTCTGTCGACTGCCCCTCGCTCATCCCCGACGTTCCATGAGTCAAGGAAGCGGAAATGCTGTCATCCAACTCTCTTTTAGTTGCAAATTCTGTCAACGAGCGCGACTGGCCGTCAGGATCCGAGGCTGGAGTTTCCTCAAAATTCATCGGCGATTCCATGTCGGCACTCGATTTGTTTCCGTCACTCTTTGTACATGCATCGGGCTCTTCACTTTTTGTCGTTAAAGCGTTCATTTGGTAGCTGGATAAATTGATGCTATCTATAGATGGTTTTGATTCTAATTCTTCTGCTGAGCTTGCTGCTTGGGAATTTAGGAGGTCTTCCGTAGAATTAACTGTCAGTTGAGAGAAACCTGGATGTTGATTGGGAAACAGAAAGAATGGATATTGTTGCGTGATTCTAGGACTGCTGGATTTATCCATATTTATTGCATTTCGTTCTTGCACTTGTTTCTCCAATATAGATCTTTCTATTAAAGACCTTTCCAACACCGAACGTTCAATTAATCTGACTCCAGATCTACTGTCAGGCCAGCGGTCTGCCGAAAGTCGTTCCAGCAAACCTCTGTCCATTACCGACTGTCTGTCAGCTGGATATGGTCGATCTGGCATGGGTCTTTCCAAAAATGCCCGATCAACTAGAGAATCTGACTCTTGAAGTTGAGTGTCGTAGAAGTTGCTGTCTGTTGGCTGCAGTGACCCGATTTCTGAACTCTCCATCGTTCTGTGAACTATTCCGCCGACTCCGAAAAAATTTGATTGCGATGCCAACAGTCGAGAATCGCGCAACACTGACACACCATCCAAGGATTTTGGTGAGAGGAGTAAGTTCTGATCACTCGTGGCTCCCAGGCTCTGTGGCCACAGACTGTCACTGCTACACACTGATGACGTATTCATTGTGTTCAGTACATGGACTATCACTCACTTCTTCCTTGACAAAAAAAAATAATGTTTGCTAGCAAAAAGTGCAAATGAAAATGCTCGAACAGGAAAAAAACGATCACCGGAATTTTGAGAAGTCAAGTAATAGCTAAAAGCCGATCAGTCAGCATCTTCACTACAGTACTGTTTCCATTCACTGCATGAGAACACTATGTTGTTAGAGGCGAAGTAACAATTTGCAGAAGCCAACACCCGAGGGAAAGAAGAGGGACCGTGACACCAAGCTGAGAGCGCCCTCTAGACTGGCACGCGCCTAGCTATCTTAATGGTTTTATCACACTTTGTCTGGTAGCTGCGAGCGAACACACCACCGCATACAACACATATATTATCATTCTTGTCGTGCTAGTTGGGGCCTGGGTGCAGCTGCGGCGCTCGTACCCCACATGACGTCACCTTCCCCAACAGCCAATAGGATGCATCCTCCCTCTGTCGCACGCCCTACAGAGGCGGGCCGTGCGTCAGCAGCCAGTAGGAGAGGGCTCTTGCCCTTACGGGGGGAGCTATTGGAAGTTAGGCGGGATCAGGATAGGCGGAGGAAGCAATGCTAATTTTATCTGAGTCACAGCACGTTTCTTTCAACTCATTCGTAACGTGCAGTAGATGTAAGATGCAAACACGATTATGGAATCACTAATTTGTAAAACTGGCCCATAATTAAGCGATATTAGAGTCAGAATAGGTGTCGGGGAGCGTACTGAAGCAATAAGAGTCTGTAAATAAAGGCCGGCTAGGAATGTGTAAAGGCGAGGGGCGCTCTGTGTACCAAGTCTTCCCTTCACTTCTATTGTAAAACTTTAGCGATGGGATCCAAGCGAAACATTTTTCGCTTGATTGTCACACTTCGACGAACTGTCTAGAGTCTAGCAAAATTTAGACGCTTCTTTTCTCCTTTCACGCCCAAGTGTTCAACAATGCCCTCAATAATACTAACTCCTGAAGTAAAAAATCCGTTGATATGAAGCGTTTGTTCAAGTGAGAGAGAACACACTCGGAGTCATACAATGCAACGGTGGATATATGCTGTAGATGAATAGTAAATGCAAAATAGAGAAGCAGAAACATATGATATTTATAGGTGAATGTACCATAGAGGCGTCGATGCGAGACTTACATCAGTTGAAACAGATAAGCTTAATGCTGGCAGAATAGACAGCTCATCGTACCTATAGTCTACAGGCACTAACAGTTCGCTTTAGAACTAGCAGAAACCCTATTATGTATAACTGACAATTCGAGAAAAAAACAGCCCAATTTTTGTGATGATCGTTAATTGGCTCGTCTGCGTATATTTGCCTCTCTGTACGTTTACCTCTTTGTTTGTCGGAACATAAGTCCAACAGTCATACATAGACAGATCGTCATGATATTTGCAGAAAATGCTGGGAGTGCTATGAGGCCGGGACAGACGATTAAATTTATAGGGGGTAATCCCTAAAAAAAATCTCGAATTCAGGGCCAAAAGGAAATTTTTATTATTATTAGCAGAGATCTACATTTTCAGAGTGTTTCTCAAGTTCTATAATTTCTGTGGCAAAATATTGTCATTATAATTCAGGGCACTGTTTCATTTATATTTCGAACGCATAACATTATATAGCATTGTTGTCTTATATCAGCACCGGCCCAGTGTTTTCAATTTTTAATAACCAATATTGTTTCCTGCATGTATAACTACCCTGCACCCCAACCTTTTAGTGTGTAAACAGGTTTTTAACCCGTTCGTTCCCAAAACTCTTCTCTTGTTATGAGTTTCTAAAAAAAGCTCATTATAGACACTTTATTATAGTCACTTAATTGAGCTTCACCTTTAGTTTTATTATTGTATATACATAAAGTAAAAGCACTGACTTCGGACGGGGGAAACAACGCGTTGGTTTCAATAATCAAAACTTTAATGCGGGAACTGGAGTTCCCGTCGGGAACGAATGGGTTAATTGAAGCAGAAGTATTCTGCATCATGATGTTTACGGTGCAGCTAAGCACCGGAATTAACCTTTAACTGGAACTCCCTTACCATGTTTATCACCCTCGAGAGTAGCGAAGAGCGGTGATGATGCTTTCGTTGAACATCTAAGTAACTGTAATGTACGTATATTTGTCTGTCTACCAAAAAAAGAGTCGAGCAATATCCAAAATTTGTTGCAGAGAGTCTGGTGGATTGATCTAGATGTGGAAAATGCTAAAGCTCTATAGAGTAAGGTAGCCATCAAAATGAGGGCGTTGAAATATACTCCCACCCAGTCGGAAATTATGGTTGTGATTATACTAGTAGAACAACTATGATTATGGTCGAGACTTTGGTTGTTTATTATCGATATATCCTCCATATTCAACCATTTATGGGGTGCAATATGGTAGAGATATGTCACAACCTTCGATCATAATATCAACCATAATTCCCAACCATAAATACCCAATTACAACTATAAAGGCTTTAGCTGCACAACCATGAGCTACCATAATGAACCGTAAAAAAAACATTCACAACCAAAATCGACTGTGTTCAGCGAATAATACAACTATATTCTACCAAGATAAACTTTTTTATTTATTGCCATATTATGCAGCCGATGCCTGCTTCATTTGCTGATGATTAGTTGCTTAGAATAATAGTTTAATTATTAAGTGTTTGTTAAGCCTGCAGCTCATGAAGAATGGTCTAAGGCTCTAGCTAAGCTTCAGAACGATGAAGCAGGAGCTTGAACCAGTCGGTGCAGTTAACGCTCGTTTATATATAACTTCTTCAACTCTAAGTCGGTATACAGCTACTTTACCGAGTTTAGAGGAAGTCACAACTCAATCGATTACTTTCGGGTGGTACTTGTTGTCCGGGTACGAAATGTTAAATATCTCATAAAACTTGACATCTTCTATATAAAGCTAATAGGAAGAATTTATTAATGAATCTTCAGAGATATAAATTGAATAAAAATAAAAATAGATGGTAACATTTGATCATTGATTGCAATACTATTTAGTGAGAAATACAACAAATAACAATGGGTATGATGGGTAACTACGCTAAACTGGCTAAGCGTAAAAAATCGGAAAGCAATAGATAAAAATAACGTCAAGGCCGCTAGTGTCCATATATACAGTACAATGTTTATATTTCATCGACAGGAAAGAAAAGACTGAAAATATGCACAATTTCTGCACTATGATATGAATTTTTAGATGTTTCGCATTCAAGCTTATATAGTCATACAATATTATTTTGGTCGATAATGTTGGGAATTCTAGCCATATCATTAAAATCCATGGCAATCTCTACATATTCTGCCCCATATAATGGGAGGAATTCCCCTCATGATCGTACGTACGGAAAACCGTTGATAAGCTACCATAGTTATGCTCTAACATATTCTCTACCATATAAGGTCTTTAAACATCCTTGTACAACCATCTGCCATATATAGTCGTCAAACGTCCATGTACGACCATGGCGCGCACCGCAGGTGATGGTCTTACGCCACGAATCGTTCTAGTGTTCAGCTGTGCTCGAGATCGATACACTGCGCCTGCTATCATCTCAAGCTGCCAGACTATCGACGAGCGAATTTTCAAGAAATGGCTACTGAAATAGAAACAACTGACTTCGAAACCCCGATGAGAGACGCCAGGGTAGAACAATGCTCATATCTTTTGAAGACGAGCATACTGAGAGCAGCTGAAAGACACGTCCCAACTAAACGAGTTCGTATCAGTAATGATCCCCTCTGGATGAATCGGACAGTCAAACGC
>LQNS02278126.1:431459-448112 GCA_001587735.2 Parhyale hawaiensis | reverse complement strand
GCCAATCACAGCGTTGAGGAACGATGACGTAGGCCTCTAAACCACGCCCATCAGCCAAATGTTGCGCTAATTTACCCCTTAGAAGTTTCCCTACTACCTTTACTGTACTGTGCTCTAAGCTTCAGAACGATGCTAGAGCAGGAGCTTGAACCAGTCAGTGCAGTTAGCGCACGTTTATATATAACTCCTTTAACTCTAAGTCGGCATAGAGCTACTCTACCCAATTTAGAAAAAGTCACAACTAAATTGATAATTTTAGGGTGGTACTCGTTGTCCGGGTACGAAAGGTTAAATATCTCATTAAACTTGACATCTTCCATATAAAGCTAATGAGAAGAATTTCTTGATGAATCTTTACAGATATAAACTGAATAAACATAAAAATAGATGGCAATATTTGATCAAGGATTGCAATACTATTTGATAAGAAATACAACAGATAAAAATTAATATGATGGGTAACTACGCTAAAGTGGCTAAGCGTAAAAAATCGGGAAGTAATAGATAAAAATAACGTCAAGGCCGCTAGTGTCCATATATACAGTGTAATGTTTACATTTCATCGACAGGAAAGAATAGACTGAAAATATGCACAATTTCTGCACTATGATATGAATTTTTAGATGTTTCGCATTCAAGCTTATAGTCATACAATATTATTTTGGTCGATAATGTAAGGAATTCTAGCCATATTATTAAAATCCATAGCAATCTATACATATTATGCCCCATAAATTGGGAGGAATTCCCCTTATGATCGTACGTACGGAAATCCGTTGATAAGCTACCATAGTTATGCCCTAACACATGCACTACCATATATAGTCTTTAGACATCCTTGTACAACCATCTACCATATATAGTCGCCAAACATCCATGTACTACCATAGACCTTCGTTTCTTGACAAACCATAAACAACCAATATTGCCTCCACCAATATCTACCTATATAAACTATAAAATCAACGTTATGTTACGGTCGATATATCTACCGTATTGTTTCATCATCCACAAGCGACTGTAATCTCTCATACACCACTATATTCTACTATAATTACAACCATAATTTCCGACTGGGAAGTAGCATAATGACCTTTATTTTTATACCTGGGCAGGCATGAAAACGTCCATTGTTTGATTGTAAACGCATGAGCAACGCAATTAGCAATGCAATTAGAAGCATGAGTAACGCAATTAGCAATGCAATTAGAAGCATGAGTAACGCAATTAGCAATGCAATTAGAAGCATGAGTAACGCAATTAGCAATGCAATTAGAAGCATGATCAACGAATCAACTACTGTACCTAGAAATAATCAAAATCCATTTTAAATTTCTGAGAAGTTGGAAACGCAACAATGCACAGCATATTGAAAGACAAAATTATGTCAACCCTTGTCGGCAATGATAAACGCTTTCTGACGAAATTAGTTTTCACTTGTGAGGGATGAAGTTATTTTCAAAAGGGAATTTTCACAGTTTATCTAATAGGGAAAATGCAATGGTACGATTTGAATTTCACCCAGTGGCAGAGTCTTTTCAGGTTAACTATGATGCACCCGTAAGAGAAGAAGAAGACGACGAATACCTTTGCATAGAAACCAGGGAAATTAGTCTTGTAGTCTGCAATTTAACGTAAGGGCAGACAAAAATTAGGAATTTATCTGTCATGGGATTTTAATTGTTATTGCGGTATGAGAGGTTACGGTGAAAAATAGGTATATATGCGGCATGACACTTTTTAGAAACAAACGCACATCATGAGAAGTCGGCTGGGGGGGAGGGGGCTGGTCAACCATGCTGAGCGTCTGGGCCCCCCAATATTTCTGACGTTCCGCCGCCCCTGTATGGTGCTCTTGGGAACGCAGAAATTGTTCAATTTACCCTGAATAACTGGATCGGTGGACGATCTCTCCGGCGAGACGATGTACAACTATGCTCTGCTAAGGCCATCTAGACAACAGTTGTCAAGGTGGCCTTGGCTCTACCCGCACCAGAACTGGTAAACAAGCACACTATACCTCTGTTGCTCATTTTTAGAATGATCTTCCTGCTCCAAGACTTACGCGACTGAATTCAATTAGTTCACCTATAGGATGTTCTCACAATTTGAAATCCCAATAACAGTACCAATAATTTTCTCTGCAGACGCAGCAGTCAGTCTCTCACTATTAGCGAAAGTTTTCTTGCTAGTGTGGATCCTCTCTCACTGTGACAATTCTGCAAATGTATTGCTCATATATTAATAGTGCCTACTTCAGCTTTAATAAACAAAGCACACCGTAATTCTAATCTTACTACTTCCATTCTAATGTTAATTTTTTCACGTGTCTAGAACGAAAAAGAAAACTGCTAAACCAGCATCTGTCTGTGCAAAAGTATGTTACCACCACTGTATCATACCGCGTGGACACTGACTATCCTCTGGTGTAAATCTACACTCGACCCGTCAAACCTCATTAGTAGTAGTAGTTGAAGAAACATTATAACGCAGAAATACTAAGACGTATTGCACTGAATTCTCAAATGGTTTTTATTTCGGCTTGTATGTCGAAAGGTTTCAGGTTTAATGGCTACTGAGATGAGTTCTCTTAAAGGTAAGTCAACTTAGACCACACCCTCGCCTGGGAAACCCACATGCACTGGTTTGTGCTGCGGGTATAGGCCCACTGGCCCCAGATGAGTAAATGTAGTTGCAGTCGACCTTAAGTCACCAAGAACTATGGCGCCAATTTGACGGAAGGAACAAAGGACCCGAGACCCCCACCCCCTCATCTTTATGGAAGGCAGTTCCGCCGCGGCGCCGTGCATGCACACACAGCTGCAGATTCAGCACACCAAGATCTGCAAAGAGCTCGCTGCCTGGCTGAGCATCGAACAAGCGAGCGCGTTACAAGGTGTTAGAGCCGAGAACGGAAGCATGCTGCTACCGTGGCGGCATTTCTTGCCCCCGTAGAGGGTGGACACTGACTGGCCGGCACGCTACTACTGGTATAGGAAATAAGGCGCAGAGAGGAGAAGTATAGAGGATCTACTACAGTGCGTAACCTTTGATTATGCAAATACAATTTTTTGATTATTTTTCAAGATAAGTGTCAAACATTTAAAATGTGAATAGTAAGTTAGTGCACAGGTATGCTGTAACTATAAAAACGACTAGAGAAAAATAAAACGGAACAATTTCCCACGTTTTGGTAACATTTGCTTATCACACGGGGTTCTGCTGTTACCCCAGATTATGCAACATCACTTTCTAGTCAACATGGGCAAGAAATGCGGTTTAAAAAGGGAAGAACAGATCAAAGTGACCTCGTAATTGGCTTCTGGTAAGACAACACTCAAAGTTTCCAAGGAATTACAGCGTGATCACCTAACAATTAAGGCTTATGCAATTGAAGGTAAAATCAACAGCAAAACTCCGAATAGAGCCTCTACGAGGAAACTTTCTGTAAGTAAGGCGATATTTGAAGATGCTGGAGCCCTACTAAGCACAAAGATAAAATGTGAGGTTCTGCAGAGCTTGGGAAAGTGGAAAAGGCAATTAAACGACCACTTCTAACAAAAACTCCTAAATAAAATAGGGTCAAGTGGGCTGAGGAGAACATGAAAACTGATTTTTCCAATGTCATATTTACTGACGAATGCAGAGCCACTTTTGATGGTCCAGATGGATGGGTACTCCATGACCGACCTCAACAGACACGACATAAGCGTCAACAAGGTGGTGGAGGTATAATGTTTTGTGCCGGGATAGTAGGTGACACCCTTATTGGTCCATTTGAAGTGGCAGAAGGAGTTAAGCTAAAAGCAGAAAGGTACTACCAGTTTCTTGAAGCCAACTTGATTCCATGGCTTGATGAGCAGCTAGACTATCGCACGCAGATCCAAATTGGTATTTCAGCACGATAACGCTTCCTAGCACCGAGCACGGTACACTGCTAACTGGCTTGCGGATGGAGGATTCAAATCAAAAAGGCTTATGACCTGGCAAGCGAATAGCCCAGATTTAAATCCCATTGTGAACCTCTGGGCAATGATCAAGAGGAAGGTCTATGAAGGTGGTCGGTAGTTTACGAGCAAAGTAAATCTGTGGAATGCAGGTAAAACAGCTGCAGATTCTATTCCACCATCTGAAATATTAAACCTGACAAAGTCTGTTGATAATCGCCTCAAAAAATCATGAAAAATGGAGGTTGCCATGTTCAAAATTAACTTGTTATGTTTACCACTATTGAACACTTATTTCAGTGTTTATTGAATTGTTTTGTTATAATTTCTTGGTGTTGGACGTTTAATAACAATATTCTTGTTCATTTGTATTTATTTCCTCTTTGTGACGTTTTTTATTAGCTTCTTGCATTATCTTAGGTAACAGTAAGAAAAACTCGTAAATAAGCAAATTGTATGATAAACTTAACCAATGGTTAATTATTTATTTCACAAGTGCTATTTATAATAGCACCATAGCAATACATTTAGTTAACATTGATATTTCAAAGTTAGACACTCATCTTGAGAAGGTAACGTACTATGTACTAACTGACCTCAGTAGAAACTGCGGCAAGCTGCAACATCTCTAGCAAAAATACACTCGCCATAGCCTTTGGATAAGTGAGGCGCACATACAGTCAAAATTCCCGCCAGAATAATATATTACCCCTGAGGGCGTAATAAGACCGATTACCTCAGGCCCGGGTGCTGGGCTGTTGATGTGCTGGGCACCAGCATAGGAGATAATACATAATTTTGTTTCTTTTACGACAGGAACGTCGCTTTTGCCAGTTTGCACTGAGATGCAGGTGTGGAAAATCAGCAAATTCAATTTTACGAAGTAGGATTGAGTTTTATCTTAATATTTTAAAAATTATGATTGATTTTTTTATTAACGCAAAAACTCGGGCCAACGAGTCGAAGCCAGCACCCCTCCCCGAAGTTTCGGACAAATCGATGGCCAATGGATGTCGCCTTCCAAATACTTAATATATTCGGCGTCTCTATCCATCAACCAGTGGTGGTATATGGTGAGTCCACCCATCCAAAACATGAATATGTCATTACGTGACCACCAAACAGGGGACGTCACCGATCAATCAGCAGTCTGTATACTCGTAAGACCAATTAAGAGAGTTGACTTCGCTCATTGGTTGCGGCGTGATGTGACGTCAGCTAGTAGGTTGTTACGTGATAAAAAGAGTAAGATAACCTCATGTTCGTTCGGTCATGAGAACTCCTAAGGTGATTAGACTAGATAGGCGGCAGTAGACGGACCAACAGGCCCATTCCCACAGAGGCACAGGGACTTACGCCCAAACCCGCCATGAGCTATTGTCATTGTGTTAGTATCATTTAGATGACTGATGAAAGGAAGAGAAAAGAAAAAACTCAGCCGAAGAGACAATCACGCAAGCACGATTTACAGCTGCAGAAGCGTGGAGCTTGGAGACCAGAATTCAGTTGAAGCGGAAGAGAAAAATTGTGGATTACGATGGCCTCCGAAGCTTTGGCCGTCGGAAGTTTGCGACTGCTGGAGGAAGTGTTCTTAGCTGTGGAGGGTGCTAACCAAAGAAGGAAACAAAAATTCAAAGCAATTTAAGGAAGTATACTGGAACTCTAAATAAGCTATTTTTTTCGTAATGGGGTAAAAGCCTCATCATTTAATATATATGAATAGCTTCTGCAATATAAGCACACAGACACTATGTTAACACTACAGATCAAAGAGAAAAATAGCAATGAAGAAACGAACTATAGATTTGGGCTGAACGCTCCACATATACGTGTTGTCATGCACTTCTATAAATAAGTGTGACAGCTTACATATCACCTTACGTCGACAATAACAATGCATATATAACCCAATCGGAAATTTATAGGCATTTATCGGCTGCCTGTGGGAAAATAGCGTGTGTGTGTGTGTGTTTTCTTCTAATGAAAACAAGAGTAAACGTAAACTACAATCAATAGAAACTATCCAGTACGATCCGTAACTGTTCCTTTAACCGAAGGAAAGAATATAATGTCAGTTCCTGTCATTAGCAATGGTCCAGTAACTCCGGTTGTTGTTGCACCGCTTGGCAATAATAAAGTTGGAAATTTTAATTGAGTTATCAACCTGATGACCAATTAGGTGCATAGTATAATATCTTCATAACTTGAGCCTCCCTATATTGGTAGTACCTACAATAATGAAGCTTGTTGCAACCTAAAATGGGGAAGCAATTTCTAAAGCGTGGTATCATGACCTTTGTAATGTCTACGAAGCTTAAGTCTGTGGAAAACTGCACAACGTTTGAAAATATTCCTATGCTAAATAACTTAAATTAAAGAGACTGCGTTACGTATGAAGGTGACGCTCATTCGAATGAAAACAAGAATAGGAACATTGTACAGGGCAGACCTAGAAGCAGAAAGTGTAACGGATAGACTCAACTAGACTAAAAAGAAACTTAGCCGTGATTGCATGTGGGCGTATGACGTCAAATCGACGAATCGGAGTACTATATGAGGGTGGGACCTCAAGTTTTTTTTTGCTTGGACTGCTAATTCCAACAAAAAATATAAGGAATGTTATATTTTTGAAGCGAGGGAAGCACAAAGTACAGTTATGGCTCAGACGTCCTAAAAGTGACAGCAATCATTTTACCGAGTTGTGTGCATGGGAGCATCTCGTGCAGCTCACTCGCTACACAGGAGCCGGAAATTGAACTGCTTAGATAAAAAAATACGATGATAAGTTAAAAAGTCTTTTGTGCGGAAGAGCATACGTTGGATATGAAGTGTAAATAAGGCTTAATTTCAAAGAAGAAGTTAATACGGGGAGCCATCCCAGCTCAAAATTTGCCTTTGATGCTGTAGACGCCTCGGCCGGCCTTTACAGCAATATTCTATGAATAATTATGTTCATTGTTCAATTAGTATATGTTCTGTCCATTTCTTTTTGTATTTAATAGCTTGAAGTTTGCGACTGATAACTTCAGGGCGACTGTATGTAAAATACTCATTGGGTCCCAGATAGCCTAATTAGGCCAATGTCTTTTACCCTTGTGATATGTCTCTTAATTTTATATCACAATTTAGAACCTATCTTCCAAATTGCTGCTCTTTAGCTTTACCGTTCGTCGAAGAGACGCCACTGATGACGTCCCTTTACGATACTGGTTGCATGTGGGTCCTCCCGTTACGCTCTTTGCTTCTTGGGTCAGAGCGACCCACAAACATGTAAGGCAGGACTGAGCAAAGTCAGAGAATAAAATATGCCATTGCAGTAGGAATTATTAAATTTATTTTAAAAAATAAGATCAGAGTTGTGTTGTAATCAGTATTTCTGGGTTACTGTGCTACACCGGTGACCCGGCCAGTCGCAACCCGTGTCGAAATCATAGTTAAATGACGATTGCGACACGGGTTACGGTTACACAAGTCACCGATCAAAAACAACCATTACAAATAAAGGAAACGCCAAAATTATGTAAATGAGCAACGAGTAAACACAGCAGCCTTAGAGTAAACAAATAAGTTTATTTGTTTTAACCTTATGTGGACGAAAGTACAATAAACACCGATATTCATTATTGTTAAGCTTACGCCGCTCATCGATAGATGGTGCTCGCATCACCGCTGCTCGGGTTACGGAACCCGTTTTTCAGGTTGCGGTAGCCCGATTTGGGCGCGATTACAACTCACCTCAGAAGTGTCACTTTGCTTGAAGAATATTAAAGGAGGGTTTAGCTCTAGGAGTAAGCGTGTGCAAGTCTGACCATTTTCAGTAGACACATACATATTTCAATAAAAACATCAACAGTTTTTATCCACAGTTATGGGGGTTTGAGATTATTTTAGGAGGCTTAAAAAAACCTTAACTCCCTACAATGGACCGACCTAAAGACTCCTATAGAAGACACCGATGAAAATTTTTTTGCACTTCTATCCAATTAGCAGTCGTCTTCTGCTTCTGTTTTACTTCAGACAAAATGATGATGTCAGAATTACGATAGTGACACAGCAGGAGGTGGGAATTTTTAGAAATTTATAGTAGCGGTTTTTTTTTTTTTACTCAGAGTGCATACTGAGCTCTCATACCTCTGCTAAGCAGTGAGCTGTTAGCGAAAAATTCAAATTGATCCAGAAACTCGGATTTTTTCACCAAACTTTTGTCATTTGTGCCTGTTACAATTTCTAACAATTCCTACAAATTTCTTGAATATCCGGCCTTTACATGTTGAGTTGTTAATGATAAACATTTTGACAAACATTAGTCAAACGCACCAACCGATCATCACCAAAATTTGTTTATTTGTATCTTTAACATTTCTAACAATTCCTGCAAATTTCATAAGGATCCATTTGAAACTTTAGTGCCTTCTTTCCGACAAACATAAAATCAAGCACAGAGACAAATACGCAAGCAAACAGACAAAGCGATCATTAAAAAAATTGGTCATTTGCACTTTGCAACAACCCTATCCCTTCCTGAATATTTCAGAAAAGTCCGTCAGTAACTCTCTGATTTACGCTTCTAAGAAACAGGAGGCAGACAAACAGTTGAAAGAATCTTTACCAAAAGGTAATCATCTGTTACCCGTAACATACCTAATAATCCCTATAAATTTCGTAAAGATCCAACCATAACTTGAACAGTTATCGTCTTGACAGCCCGACGGAAACAATTACACAAACTAGACAAAAACATAAACTTCATGGAGAAGGCAACAATTTTGTAGGGGAAGCGAGAACATATGAAGTATTTTCCAAGCACGTTAACTGTAGAAAAATTTGGGCACCACTGTATTAGATAGTATTAGTACTGATTTAAATAGTGCTTGAGGAGACAGCGTGGTTTTCTGAGTAACTCTATAGTGGGTGCAGGTAAATTCGTCTGAACAAATTCATCTAACTCAATTCATTTAAAACAAGTTTATCTATTTAAAAATTCGTCTAAGGAACAATTCATCTAAACGTAATTCGTTTAATGTAAAGATCGTCTGAGGAAAAATTTATCTATAACTGTATAAGAGGTTGAATAAACGAAAACATTTCCTTTTGATGCCAATATTAACCAAAAGACATAAAGTTTGGAAGTATTCATAATACAATTCTAATACACCTAGGTCAACAGAGAATCGATAAAAAGATTATACAATATAATGTTTGTAAATTTACCTATGAAAGCCAATGTGATATACCTATAGGTTAGATTACGTTACATTAGGCTAGGTTAGGTTAGGGGCGTCATCGTTTGGGCTCATCGAGATCGTAACTTTAAACGAGTTTTCGTTTAAATGCCCTAAGGTTCATTCGTTTCGCCAAAATTCTGCAGTTTTTAAAAGAAAACTAGTTTTCGTTCGCTTCCGTTCACGTAAGTAAGTTGGCGGAGATTTCAATCTACTCAGAGAGCAGGTTGAGCTTGTTAAACTGAAAAAGAATAAGTTCTGCGCCTCATTATTGATAAAAATTGCTACCGTGAAGTGTTAATTAGCGAATATTTAATGAAAATTACGTAGCAGCGTAGTAATGAAACGACTTTTTGTGACTGGGCAAGTTTCTTAAATATTTCTGTGGAGGGAGTGAACACTCTTCAGCTTATTCTTGGCGGAAATAAATGACTTGCTTATGGATACTACATTATTCGATAATAATTTCTATTTTGCTCTACGTAGTTGATTAAAAAGTGAGAGAAATGCCGATGTATTTTGTTTACTGCCGTCTCTCGAGACTTCGTACGAAGTCTGGTTTGTTTACAATCAGACGGTCACGGGAACGAGTTTAGCTACCTGTGTTCGTTTGGTCAATGCTCAAACTGGCCAAATGCTAAGCTGAAGCTGGTTTTCGTTTATCTTGAATTAGAGGAGCCAAACGATTACGCCCTAGGTTAGGATAGGTTTAGTTAAATTTGGTTAGGTTTGGCTAGGTTAGCTATAATTTACTTTGGATAAAGTAGTTTTAGATGAATTACGATTTGACAAATTATTCCTTACACGAATTGTAAGTTAGGTAAACTTGTTGTAGACAAATTGAATTAGATGAATTAGTTAAGACGAATTTTCCTAGATCCAACACTAGTGAGTACAAGTTCAGTTCGCTGCCATCACCAAGTTCTTCGCCTAACAACCATTAACAATATGTCATATTTTCTCTGGTTCCACTCATAACATCATGATAGGTATATTATGATGGGCATTGAGACAATCTTCCATGGTTTTATATTTTTTTGCAATTCTAGCCACCTTGGGCGCTGAAAACCTTTCAATTACGATCATCGTGGAAAATCTTTATCAACATTACTAGAACACTCTGAGAGCACTTACCTCCGCAAAGCAAGAGAACGTTAACGAAAAATTCAAAATGGCTCTGAAACTACGATTTTCTTGCTGTCAGCACCAAAAGCTGGTCGTTTGTGTTTTTTGACAGTAATAACAGCTTCTGCAATTTTCTTGCAAATCTGTCCGTAACTTTTTCGCTTATGTTCTGACAAACATTTTCACCAATATCAGTCAACTTAAGCACAAAAACAGAGAAACCGAGCGGTACCAAACTTGGTCATTTGTGCCTTTTGACAGTGATAACAGCTTCTGTAATTATTTTGAAGATCCGTTCCCAACTTTTTGAGTTACGTTACTGACAAACATTCTTGCAAACATTAGTCAAACACACAACTAGATCAGACAATGATCATCCAAATTTAATAATGTCATTCCGTTAATAAATTGCTGAGGTACTTTGCTTAGCAATATAAAAACAAACACAAAGACAAACAAACGGGGCAACACCTGTTGGTCCGTTCGTTTGTGTGTTTGACTAATGTTTGCAAGAATGTTTGCCAGTAACGTAACTCAAAAAGTTGGGATCGGATCTTCAAAATAATTACAGAAGCTGTTATCACTGTCAAAAGGCACAAATGACCAAGTTTGGTACCGCTCGTTTTCTCTGTTTGTGTGCTTGACTGATATTTGTGAAAATGTTTGTCAGAACATATACCTACCTAACAACTCATGTAAATCTTAAAAAATCCGTCCATTACTTATTGAGTTGTGGTTCTGAGAAATAAGATGCAATCAAGCAAACAAGCAAGCAAACGACAGAACGAATCTCCACCAAAAGTTAATCCTCTGCTACTTCTAACATGCCTTACAATCCCTTCAAATTTTGTAAAGATCCGTCTATAACTTCTTGAGTTATCTTGGTGTCAGACTAACAGACAAATAGACAAACTCGAAAAATATAAAGTCATCGGTGGAGGTAAATATGGCCTCTACTGCCTATTTGAACTATTAGGTTGGTGCAAAAGTAATGTCCAATACTATCCAGTACAAATTTTTCAGACCGAATTTATTACTTTTTTAACCTTATCTTGTAGATAGAAAGTAACTCTGTGTTTAATTTGTGTCATATTCTTTGATATTATCTAACGTTTGCTTATAATTTTAAAACATTTTACCCCATTTTAGTCCCACCTAAGGGCCAGGTAGTCGTAACAGGTTTACTCAACGAATTTCATGAATGTGTTGATTCAAGTGCGGCAACAAAATCTATTCAGAACACCTATGAGGTTGATGTAGTGAATAGAAGAAGTTGTAGGAAGTGGTTTTCTCGCTTCCGAAGTGGCGCCTGATTTTACTTTGAAAGAAAAGTGAAAAATATAAAAAGCAGGACTCCGCATTATTGAATGCTTTTGTTTTAGAGAACCCTGCCGTTACCACTAAGGAACTTACAGAACACCTAAATGTAGTCCATTCCACTGTGATGCTCTCAAACAGATTTTTTGCCTCGATCATGCATATATTTTTTTTTTTTTAATCGGACATTACTTAAGCACCAACCTGACCCATGCGTTTGTGTTTACCGAACTGACGCCCAGACACAAATCGCTAAGACAATCGGCAATGACAGCAATTGTCCCTTCTGTCATATGTACCATGTAACATCAGCTTCACACGCAACATTTTTGTCATTTTTCAACATTCTATTGACCGTGTGCTCTGCGCACGAGGAGTGGAGTGAATAACTTCATCTGGCCCTCGTCCGCAGACACTCAAATCAACTCAAGGTGGGATATGCCTCACATGTTTTCTCTTCCTCAGGAATAAGCCCGTAGTCATTAGCAGTAGCATTTCTGCTGCTTCCCCAATGTTTCAACCATGCACGCTAATATGAAGCTAGGTGATTATTCTACTACATACGATGGGGGCGAAGAAACCAGAGGATGCAAATCTCCAGCCTTGTATGAAAAAGGTTAATTGTCATCTAGTATGGTTGCGAACCATGTCTAGAACGCGACCAAACCGCACAACTATAGTAATATTGGTATTGATTAACTAGGTGAATGGATAATTTTTTACAACCATTACGAAAATTCATGTCTAGATGTCATTGTTGCACCACTTTCTAATGTTAAACTGAAACCGAATTAAGATTAAAAAAGCTGAATGATCGATATTGTGAAAGGATGGCCCGTAGAAACATCTCGTTGTAGCAGCTCTAGCAGCTCTCAGTTGAAGCTTCCAGTGGTTGTGGGTTGGCCTTAAGTTTCGCCATCACCTGTAACATATAACACTATTATAGGCCGGTTCTCGCTTCATTCATCTGCCATATGTCCATGCTTCACTTTGTTCGAACGTATTGCTGTGGCTTTTCAGACAACGGAAAAGCGTACCTACAGCTTTCTGAGCTTCAAGTCGTTCCAAATGTGATGAGGTATCCAAACCTTTACCATAGACGATTAATAAACTATCTAACTCGACTGTCAAGGTTTAATAATTTATTTATCCTCACAATTTTGTTGGCAAGGACACGAGTAAACATGCAAATGCTTTGTGGTATGAAAGTAGAACAAAAGACTAACGTGTTTACCGGCATCTTGATATCAAGAGGTGAAACATTATTTTAACGAACTTCAGCATAAGATAACGAACGATGAGTGAATATCTACTGTTTTTCCAAGACAATTTTTTAGATAAAGTTTAGTTAAAAAGCTACAAAAACTTAAATTCAGAAGCGTACTGAAGGGGAATTCGTAACTTCAGGGATGTTAATGGATAGTGGAAAACTGAGGTTAGATCAACATACCTAATGTTAATTAACACTGGAAAAAATTGCAGTTAGACTAAATATTAAATACAGGTGTTCGAAATGTAGTAGATCTACTTCGATTCAGTCTTTTAAGTATCACTGCAATGATGGCGTTAAGCGCTCGCAGACGCCTGCAGGATGTCACTTATCCAAACTCATATGTCTGGTGAACTGGAAATTCAGGGGGAGGGTCATATCAAGAGACTTTAGGTGGCCATGCGTTGGGACTGTTACGACCAGTCAATCGATTTGGACATAGAACATTCAATTATTGCCTAAATACCACATTCACACATCCATTACCAGGACGAATCTTTGGTATATGCAGTGTACAGTATTATTGTTCACTGTTATGTGTTCAAAATTTCGAACACTTTAACTTAATATTTCTGACAAAATCATTATGCAATAAATCGCGAGTTCATTTCAGTGAACGTAACCCTATTTTCAGACACCCTGTATCTACAATACAATGAGCGCATAACGAACGATCGCCACGTAAAGCAAAATTTGGTTGATTTAATATTATTTTGTTTTATTCTCATTTCCTATCTGTTTTCAGACGCCTAGACTGTCATATTGCCAAGTGGTTCCTGATCGTTTCTTATGTTAATTATAACAACAAAAATAACTAATATATACTATAATAAGAGAGCTGTCTGTCTGTCTGTCAGTCCGTCCGTCCATCCGTCCGTCTGTCCGAAGCCTTATTTTCCCCTACCTAATACTGAAGAAAAAGATTCCAAGGCACCCAGTTTTTTTTTTTTTTTTTTTTGCCAAACCGTATCCAGGATACGAGCCCGGGAATGCCCGGGTTATTAGTGAAGGCCTGGTTACGGGCCTTTGTGAACTTGGTTGCTTTTGTGCCCTTGGTGAATTTCGAGGATTTTGTGGAGATGGTGAAATTTGGAGTATTGTGAACTTTTTCGATAGGATGGTAAGATATTTTCAAATACATACTTTCATAACTTATTCAACAAAAGGGTTGCGTTTGGTGCACTAGTAATCATAATAACATCGGCCGATACGCGAGTTATTTTGCTGACATACCAATCCAGCACAATACTGTTCGTACTATTCATAAGAGGCCTGGTCTTTGTTAGTTACAAAATAAAACATACCAATATGCTTCACTGAACATGAGCACTCCTGGAGCTCCTGGTACATAAAAATGTATTATTTGAAACGTAGAGACTAGATGAGGTGCGGCAAGGGTGAGTTAGGATTTTCGCATTAAGTGTTATCTAACTGTGTGTGATGTCTTCCACAAAATTACAATGCTTATTATGTGTGTCAGGGTATCCAGGGTTCATATTAAACGAACGTTTCCACTGATCATAAGGAGTGCTGGGGTGTCTTTGATTGACTCGTCAGGGTCGCGTTAAAGTAAGCCAGTAAGATTTTATTGATCCGGAACTCTGAGACAAGAGCTTTGGCTTCACCGCTTTGAATCCTATTGCAGGTGTTAAGAGCAGCCTGATTACGCTTGGGGTCGCTGTAAGCTCCATTTTAAGGAGCACAGGCAATTTTCGAAAGTCTCGAGGGTAAGCGATTAAGGGTTAAATCCGATGCCAAATAGGGTAAGGTGAAGCCCATGCACCTATCTGTAATTCCAAAGCCAATTGGCATTTAACAGGGATATACAGCAATGGGTTGAAACTATAGTACAAAGAAAACACAGTCACCTGCAGTTGATAGGCACAAATGATGGAAAAGCAGAAGATTTTCACCACGATGATTAGCACCCAGAATGCTATCCAGCCGATGTACGCTGACCCGACAGCAATGGAGATATGAAGGATACGAGCGATAGCGACGCATACTGCCAGAAATTGGTACACCAAGTATTGTGTCATCAATGCAAGACAATCCTGTCGAAGAAAATATGAATTAGTTTCTACAGTTGTAGTAGAAGTGGGTGAAGGGGATTCCTGTGTTATACTAAAAGAAAATAACTAAATAAATGCTAGCGCTGTGCGCAAAAAATTCATACGTTGCTTTTTTTTTTTTTTTGAAAGACTGTAAGCGACGGAAGTGTTACATATCTTCATTTTACGGAGGAAATAAGTCCTGAATCAAATTCTAATGTAGTATTGTAAGAAATGGCGGGAATACTTCTAGTTTTCCTTGAAAAAATGTCGCTGAATAAAATTGACATGTTACATCGAATTACCGCAAAATTATAAGTTGACCCATTAATGGGCCCTTTGAATACAAGGATCACTACAAGAATACAAGAATCACTCACCTTCAGGAAGACAAAGTCAATTAATAAAAATGCAAAAGCCAGAGTCAATTCATGTTAAAAATCAACTCAGCAGTTGACTACGATTTATACCAGCATAAACTTAATCCTAAACCAGCAGACTAAATTACGGTGTCTCACATACAGCTTATTCGAAACATGAAAGAAAAGTTGACACTCGGTTGGGCTCCTGCGTAAGGTGAATTCTATATTTGGTGACAGTGAAGTTGTCCGCAGATGCTTTTTTGCTGCCTGTGTTGGAGTATTGTTCACCGATCTGGGCTTCAGCTGCTGACAGTCGTTTACGTCTGTTGGACCGACTTGTTAGTTCAGCCAGCAAGCGGTGCCCGGATCATGATCTGGTGAACCTGTCTCACTGGAGAGGAGTGACTGAACTTTGAATGTTTTATAAGGTGCACAATAATGAGAGGCATTAGTTGTATTCTTCTGTCCCTGCCCTCAAAGTTTCTAGGAGAATTACACGTGCTGCGGTCGGAGCGCAGTCTTTCACGTTGGAGAATGTTCCGTGCCGAACTAATCAGTTCGGTCGGTGCTTCGTACCTTGGTCTCTTGGGGTTTGGAATTCATTGCCAGCATCGGCAATTAGAATAATATAGATCAGGGTCCTATATGTGCACGCTCTAACATCATATTCATCAGCATTTGTTTTTTGCTCAAACGAAAAGCTCTTTCACCAATGGGAAAATATCACAAAAAAAACATGGCGAAACATGCCGCGACGAAGTCCTTGTGTTCTTCACGTGTTTTCATTTCCATGCTGCGCTCAGAAGAATGCAGTACCCTTTGCTTCCTCGATCATGATGGGTTCCATTGGCAAGCGAACTCAGAGCAACGAAAGTTTAAATCCAGGAAAAAACAAAAAATCAGGATGCATGATAGTGGTAAAGGAAGATGTGAATATTTTTATTGTTTGGATATCGCCAAACCAAGAGCGCATTCAAAAATGAGTTTACCGGTGACAGGTAGTGTCGCCGCAAACTGTTTCGCCGCATGCAGTTTGCCGCCAACAGTTTTGCCGCCAACAGTTTTGCCACCAACAGTTTTGCCGCCAACAGTTTTGCCGGCAACACTTTTGCCGCCCACAGTTTGGCCGCCCACAGTTTTGCCGCCAACAGTTTTGCCGCCCACAGTTTTGCCGCCAACAGTTTTGCCACCAACAGTTTCGCCGCCAACAGTTTCGCCGCCAACAGTTTTGCCGCCAACAGTTTTGCCACCAACAGTTTTGCCACCAACAGTTTTGCCACCAACAGTTTTGCCGCCAACAGTTTTGCCACCAACAGTTTTGCCGCCAACAGTTTTGCCGGCAACACTTTTGCCGCCCAC
>LQNS02278126.1:384762-399301 GCA_001587735.2 Parhyale hawaiensis | reverse complement strand
CATTTCCAAGATTGTTACTTGTTGAAACGCATAAAAAGAATCATTAATAGGTGCAAATCACTAGCGATTATACTCATAGAAAAATAACGATGTTTTTGATTTACCTGCATTAATTTGACGACCGGAAATTATTCAGTTTATCTATAGAAACAAAAATAATGGAATATATTCGGTGTAAGTGTATGTATAGAAAAAGTAAGTTTTTAATGATAGTTCAAGTATGTCGATGTGGCATTTTTTCTAGAGTGTTGAAATTCTCTGAACTTTACACCTTCACATCTTTTGAAAACAAAGATTGAATACATGCCGTGTTTTCCTCTAGAAAAAGGCACATATTGCCCCCCTTCTGCCCCCTCCACTCCACTGGAAGGGCACATGCTGCCCCACTGAGAGGACACATGCTGCCACCCCCTATCGCCCCCCCCACACTGTAGCGGCAAGGGGGGCGGTCGCCCCCCCCCCTGTAAGGGCAAGGGGGCGGTCACCCCCCTCCCCCCCCTCGTTCCGGCGCCCCTGCGCTCATGATCAGAATCACCGTGATCATGATCGCCGCAATCACTGAGAAGCACAAGAGCAGTAAACGATTTTGTAAACAAACCAGAGACGCCACGTCAACTTTCGAGAAATATATTTTTATTGTAATTTTGCGGAAAATGGTAGGGAATGGAATTTTTATGAGCCTTTATTATTTTGAAGCCAATGCACAACTGAACAAGCAGTATTTAAAGAATTTTGAACATACACAGGCATAAAACTAAGGAAACTACAATTTTGGAAGTCAATATTACAAACAATCATCATAATATTATTCAATTTATCCCTAAATATAAGAAAACATCACGACCTTGCATTTCAAATTTTGAATTTTTACTTGTCCAACGGCTGGAATCACTCTTTGATCACGCATGATTAGCCTGCGGAGGAAATCACGCTGCGATCAATTCCCACTACTTATCACGGTTGATTGCTATCAGAATCACGTCAAAATGCGGTCACAAAAACGTGCGAATCATGCGCGATCAGGGGGAATCATCCGCGCGGTGATCACAAAAAGACGCCTTAAGCATTCAGTTTGCAGCATGCGCATAGCCTAGTTAAGCTAAAGAATCAATTTGAAGAGCTAAAAACTGCCTTTACATTTACTGTGATTTTTTTATTATCTCATCGGTTTTTTAAATTTAAGTTTGTTGAAAGGCGTTTAAAACAAAAAAATATACAACGTACTCCAGTCACAGCAGGAACGGAAGAAATCAGCTGGTCGTCGGCGTTTTATTTTCGCGTTCTAGCTCTGCTTGTAATAAGGGCTGTGATTGGTCGATATCGAGCTAAGGACGATGTTTAGCATTTGCACGCAAAAGGGCCTGAAGATACGACAAATGCCTCTGAAAGTATTTTGTGCATTTGAGATTTAGTGGACTTAAGATGTCCTCAGGATAAGGCCATTTAGGCGGTTTAAGGAAGAAATTTCGATTTAGCGTGACGGGCGTTTTGTGCATCGCGGCCCTGGTCTCGTTGCAATCGGATGGTAAGTTTTCGCTGTAGACCGTACCCCGTCATCATGACATTGATTCGACCTTGAAAGCTGAAATGCTCGTTCACGTTAGATTTTGGGTCAAGAAGCTCAAAAAATTTGGTCTCATTGCAATCTGTTGATAAGTTTTACCTGTAGAGTGTTCGTCATCATGACCTTGCAAGCTGAAATGCTCGCTCACGTTAGATTTTGAGTAAAGAAGCTAAAAAATCTGGTCTCGTTGCAATAGGATGGTAAGATTTCGCTGTAAAGCGTTTCCGTCATCATGACCTTGATCTGACCATGGAGGTCATGGTCGTTTGAAAAATGAATTTAATTTCTCAGTTTAACTCGTTGACATAGACCTATGTGCAATTTTCGTCTAAATCGGACGTGGTCTCCAACTTCACGCACAGGCTCTTTACGAGGATGGCAAGCAACTAACACTTAAAGACTATGGAATGTGATTTAAGTCGACTACAAGCAAAATCCCATCGTTTCAAGTAGAAATTAACAGTATGTGGACAAAAATTAACTCGTTTTATTAACCAGAGGCTCTAATGTAAAGTGCTAAATTGATTTTTTTTTTCATTATTTTGCTTCGTATCATAAATGTTTTTGTCCATCAATATAACAGTGTTTCTAACCCTTTCGAAGATTAGAGCTTCGTTTACAGCAATTTGTTTGCGGAATTGAGCTAAAACAGTGATATAGCTACCTGATCATTGAGCAAAATACTCGAATGTTGATAAAATTAGAATTAGTTTAAATGAAGGATAATGATTGAGGATGACTTTAATTCAATAACTCCGGATTTTTCCAATCAATAATGAATATTTTATGTTTAAAGGTTATGACAGTTAGCTCCTCCGAAATTCAGCATGTACAGCCACCACCGCAGCCATAAGCGCAGCAGTTATAAGATAATAGCAGTAATAATCTAAAATGCAAAGGATAGTACCAAATACTTTATAGGTTTTTCAAGTTTAGTACAAATATCACAACACAGGAGTCTTAAAAAATTATCAAACGGAAACATTAGTACGAGGATAAAGCTGACACTGTCCGTGAAGGTGAGACGCCAATACGATCGCAGTAACTTGACTGGGTCAGGAAGGTTTTATCGCGTGGATATAGTACTAGTATTTTAATTTAAAGCGCGCTACACAAAGAGTCCACTGTGATCCTAAGAGAGGATGAAAGAAGAGGCACGAGTGACAGGAGAAACGTGGAAACCTCGCACCCCATTACTGCACGCAAACCAGATCCTGATTGATCCCGTCAAGCGCTGCAAAGAACTTGCTTGCTTCGCAGAGGGGCCTGCACTCACGGCCTTGACCGTCCATATCAGATCTTTTAGTTTGCTGCAACTACAGGTAGAAGTCCTCAGCATAGGTAGCCACTCAATTTCCACCACAAAGCTGCAGGCACGAAGTCAGTTATCAAAGTAGCGATTGCGCTCGAAATGCAGCAGAATTTCCCATCGCCGCGAGACAGATGTAGGAGTAGACGGAATGAGTAGGTATTTAATTAAAAGAGACAGGTCGCCAGAGGTCACGGGTCACAACACTATAAACACAATAAGGCACTCCAAACATTAGCAGCGACTGCGTCTCCATGCTTTGTTTCCGTAACGCCGGTGCCACACGCTGGCCAACAGAGCGAGTTTGCGGTTCTGCCCACCGAATCGACATGAAGAACCTCCACACTCGCGCTGGTGCGCAAAATTTCATGATGGAGCAGGCAGGTTTTTTTGCCGCGACTCGCTAGTCAAATGCGCAAAAGTTTCTTAATAAACTGCCTCCAGCGAAACATTCCGGCATTTAGGTGTTCAGTTTGCTTTCGTAGCCGCGACAGCAGATTATTTTGAAGATATTATATCATAAACTTCGACTCAATACTAATTATGGAGACAAAAATAGGATCTATTATAATATTTCTGCTCGTTAGATTAATTTTTGCCTTGCTGTTGAGCGTGTAGCCATTACAAGATCGTTTGTTTGAACGGAGTTCAACGTCCGTTGACTATCGGACCATTCTCACGTATTGATAGGAAGGCAAGATTTTTTCGCGCATTTGGGTGAGTTTCGTTATCTTTTGGCTAGCGTATGTGCCAGCCATTAATATTTGTTATCTGAACCGACACGACCCGCTCTATGAACAACCTGCATTGAAAAAGGCCGGTAGTTACGTAAAGCTTGTCTCACTTGAGCAACTCATATCAGTATGTTGATTATAGACTAGTAACAATACATAAAAAACAGTTGGAAAGATGATACTGGTTTCATTTCTGTCAGGTTGTAACAAAAGTTTTGCTTGGTATGTGAGTGGTTCCTTCCTGCACCACTCTGCTGCTTCTAATGGCTATCTTGTCTTCATTCTTGTAAATGAGCCCTATTTAATTGCTTTGAAAAGCCTTGAGCCTCCAACCCTAAAAGTTGTCGCGGTGTCGATTGATAACACCAAAGTCTCTTTACTGTTCATGTTAGTTATATTTGGCGAGCGTTTAGAGGTAGCTACAAGCGAAAGTGACAGTCGGCAGAAGGATGACCCGCTATATAAAGCAAGGATTGTATAACGTGCTGAAACAATAAGAGTTTCTCCGAGTTTGTTAAGACCAACTAAGGGTTTTGGAATTTTCCCTACGTGAGAGTATTCATTTAGTGCCACTAACGTGCTCTACTTTTACAAGTGTTAAGCAGCGTCAGAGTTATTTTGCAATTAGATATTAACACTGACAACTATAGAATGACGTGCAGTGGGAAGCAGCTAAACTTGGAGAGGTAATACATTAAAAAACAGACTACTAAGACTTGCAAAACTTTCATTATGACCTGATATTACAGACACTCAAACGCATAACTTTTATGCAGTTATCTTCATAATGTCTTTATATAATCCTGTACTTCAACTGGGACCCGACTCGAACGAAGGAGACCAATTAGTTGCATTGATGGCCATAACCAAGACATGCCTGTAGACATTCGGCTGCTACAACGGAGCAGACGCCGCTCAAGGGTTTTATCAAAAGTAATGCTTCCTCTATTTTCACGTCGTTCATGGAGATGCGAGACGATTGCTTATCCATTGTTATGAACCTTTGCATAATTAATCTTGAAATTTTCATCTACTGTGCAGATGATGGATGAGTGACAGCCTTAAAAAGCAACCCAGTTTCAATAAATGGCATCTGATACAAAAACAGTCATTGATTTCCTCCACGCACAAGTTGAACAACCAACCGTAGGGGAAATATTTATGAAGCTTAAGCAGTTGATGTCAGTACAGTATGATTAAGAGATGGACTCATTAATTCGAGAGTGGCGAAGAGATGTGAATGACCAACAACGCTCCGGGCGCCCACGCTCAGCCACCACGCGGAAGACTGAAGCGCGCTAGTCAGCGGATAACAGCAAATAAAATGGCACATAAGCTGAAGAGTTGGATGAGGGTGTTGGTGCGCTGGAAATGACAGGGTCATCTCCATATTCACTGAGAGAAATTTTGATGCACGTAGGTGCATCAAAATTACATGCATTTTTGTCCCAAAACCGGAACACGCAAGCGCATCATAAAAATAAAGTGCATCATGATGATGCATATAGGGTCTTATGATGCACTAGGCAGGAATTGATGCACTTATTTGTTTCGATTTTGTGACAAAGCCGATGATGCATCAAGATACATCAAAAACAGGTAAAATTTATGCACCTGACGAGACGCAACTTTGAAAAACAATAGCAATCTGCGTTTTAGTATGTAGGCCTAACCGCCTCTCGCTTCGCAAGTGTAAAAAGCTACAAAGCTTTTGTTCACTTTGTTTTTGAGGAAATTTGTTTTTCTGTTTGCTGTGATGACACACCAAACTACACCCTGAAACACCCACGTGCATCTTGATGCTGCTCTGTGAAACACCTACGAGCATCAAAATTTTCTTCAGTGTTGTTCCGCGGATACTCAAACAAAACAAAAATATAGGCAGCCAATCGAGCGCGTCTGTGATAGTTTGACACTGAAGGAGACGCGTCACTAGCGACGTGTGGTGTCACGACCATGAGCCAGGGTCCGAACGGAAGTCCATAGCAGGGCCGAGTTGAGACTGCCCAACGTCCCAACGAGAGTTGAAGATGCAAACAACAACAAGCCAGGTGAGGTGCACCGTCTGCCGGGACCCAACTTATGTGATTCCTGGATTCAGGGCCAACTGTCAGCAGGTCTGACAACCACTGTGAGACGCTAACCAAACTGTCGACCCAGAGTACTCACATAGGGCGAGAGAAGACGGAAATATCCCCTTTGCAACACGACAGCGCCAGGTCACACAGAAGGTCGAAAACTAAAGAATAGGTATGAGACAAAGATCGGTTGGACGGTGTTGCCGCAGCCACCGTGTACTCCTGATCTGGCATCGTCAGACTGAGAGATGTTCGGATCTCTGAAGAGGCTACGCGGGCAGCAAGTTCCTGAAAACGGCACCGTCCTCGGGGGAGCACAGAAATTACACCGTATCGGCAGACGTCGCCAATGGTAACCTCCAGTCAAGAAGCAATAAGGTGACTACGAAACGAAGTAAAGTTCAGAACAAAACGGTCTCCAGCTGACCATTACGAGTCAATACTTTCACCACGATTCCCGTAAAAAATAACTGGCTTGACTAACATCATACGGTGCATGAACAATCCTTCACTATAAACGTCTTATAACAGAAATTATAGGAAAATAAAATTAATTTGTCGCTGACGGCGCTGGTCACGTCGTCTCCATAGGAAGAGTGTCGTTGGCAGTAACAATATGAGATGTGATGAATTTCTCGATTGGTTCTTTCTCCAGATTTTCTCCTGCAACAAAGAAAATTTCAGATGTAACAATAGCATCAGAAAAAATCCAACTGTAATCAGTAAAATAGAATTAAAAACAGAATTGATATTGATGTTAATAGGAAGCATGGGATTCTCTCCAGCACTGCCACATTTCAGTACCGTTTTATGGGAAATGTGCTGAACAAGCAATAATTTATCTAAAAGATACACTATCTTTCTTTATGCATTTCGTACACTCAATCATCAGAATATTAGTAACGCCTGATATGTCAGGGATCATCGTAAGCTTTGAACGAAAGCGCGGGACCCGCGTAACTGCCACGAATCCTGCCCGGGCCTGTTCACTCGACTCACTGCAGACGACAACCGTTTGTCCCTTAAATAGAAGCTTTGCCTCTTGTCTTGCACAAAACATATTCAAAATTCGGTAAATAAAGAGCATCAAGAGCAATATTGTTATACTTGAAAAAAGAAAACAGTTGCTGGTGCATTAGGGGCCAGTGTCGCATCGACGCAATTGCTATAAAAAAGGAGCAGAGAATTCAAGCCGAGGGAACGGAAAGTACTGTAATGTGTTACACGTCAGTTGCCACGTAGAACCGGCAAATAACACTGATGAGGTGACTATTTTTAGGGCTCTAAGTTAAGCTAATATTATCAGTGCCATGACATACATGCAGTAAAAATTCATACTTTCAAAATTTGAGTAAATGACATTGTAACAAATTTCTAGCAGCACTACCATACGCACCATGCACCCATTTGTCAACACACCACTCATCTCAGGAAACATGCTGAGCAGCTGGACAAAGTACCGCAGCACAGAAAGTAGGACTGGTCTGACAATACCACGCTAATTGATCCCTGCAGCCTTTTGCCCTCCTACTGCTGGCTAACAGTTGCATTTGTATTATATTGAATAATTTAATCCTCTGTTCACAAAACAAAGGCGATCTAATAGAAGAAGACATAAGGACCATACAGTATGTCGATAGAAACGTGAAACCCGTGCACGAGAATCTTCCCACACAGGAGCAATGCGCATGAGAACGGCACATCAGGAAAAAAGAGCATTATTGTATTTAGAAGTTCAAGTCTCCGTTTCCACAACAAAGGCGATGTCACAGAGGAAAAAAGAAGGGACATATAGTATGATGATAGACACGTGGAACCCATGCACGAGGGTACTCCCACAGTGACACAGGCTCAACGCGCATGAAAACAGCAACTCGGGAAAGAAGAAGAAGAAGAACAGATGGAAGAAAGATCAGTAAGAGATTGAGATGGGAAGGAAGCAAAGCTCAACACCAGCATGCAATTCAATAAGCTAAACACCGTCAACTGCCGGCCAGCTCACCAATAAGAATAAAGCGGCAAAATCTGGGGCACTGGAGCCAGGCGTCGCTGTGGTCAGTCTCGTAGAGCTCCTGCACCGCCTGCACCAGCACCTGCCGCTCCTCCCCCGCAACTGAGACAAGGCCCTGCACGGGTGCACGTCGCAGGAATGTAAACAAATGAAGCAGGGAAACTTCTACGGTATTGTGGGTTAAAAGTGGCTAATTTCTATAGCGGGTTTTGCTTTGAAAACCAAGGATCAAGGTGCTTCGTCTTAGACATTAAACCTCAGCTGGTGCAAGTAAATCGCCCACTAAAATTTGATGAACGAACACATAAAAAACCATATTAGTATACAAAAAGTATTTACAGAAGCGTAAGGCTTCCTAGCCATTACGACGTTGCTTCAGGAAAGGAAAGAGACGCGACGGAGTACGTTGATAGAAAACTGAGAACAAAGAGGCGGAGAGGGCCACGGCACACAGGAACAGCAAGTCGGGAAGCAAAAGGAAAAACAGAATTCAACTGAACTAGCAAATAGTTCAAGCATCCAAGGACGTGTACCTGACGATGCAAACATGAATGGGTATGAAGAGCAGTGTAGGGAGAGAAGCGGGTGTACATCCATGCATCATACACACAGACCCGACTATCGATTGCCAGACAATAGCATCGCAGTAAAGGACAAAGTAGCATCCGCTGTCGCGTGCATGCTGTTGGTCCTACCATTTTCTCGATCTTAAGAGTTCGAAATGGTCAAGTCTAATCAGCACTTAAGTTAGCAACAAGAGCATCTGAAACCATAGTGACTAGAATAGTTACCAAAGCACTCATCACGTGACAATATCAGACAAATGGATGACGTCACACCCAATCACGCACCTGTGTTCCCTACTCCAAGAAGGTTGACTCAGCTGATTGGTTCTGACGTCACCTGTGTGTCTGTTATTGTCACGTGATGAGTACACTGTGGGTATGCTGCATCTGCTACAACCCTGGCCCGCTGCTGGACTTACCTTCATCCTGTAGACATGCACAGGCCTGTGTTGAGTGTCGGTCACAGATCTCTCCCACAGCAGGGCAGCCAGCAGCGCGTCGAGGCCAGCCTGTGTGACGCTCCCTGGACACTCCACCGTCACCGTCCGCACCTTCTGCAGCAGCGACACAGCACGTCAGGGCTCTACACAACACTGCGCCATATCAACTTCACAGCACCAGTTTACTTCATAAAAGGTTTAAATAAGTAATTCCCATAAGAAACCGACGATTTATTTAATCCCTGCGAGGTAAATGCTATACCTACCAAAGTTACTACGGTACGCCTTTACCGTACACTTAACGTTAACCGCACATTATCAACTGGAGGGCGGAAAGCTTTATTACTTGACTAAAAACTGTATCAAAATTTTATATATATATATATTATGTATACCTACTGTATCAAATAAAGCGCGGCTTGGCTGCTTATTCTAGGTAGGCAAAGCACGAATCACAACCGAGGAGATGGAACATAAGTACGAGGCTTCTCTTATATGGTGCCGAAACTCTGGTGGAGCTAGAAACTAAAGATTGCAGTATCTCATGTAAAGAGCACTCAAACTTCAACAGACTGCAGTTGCTCCTACGAGGATTCTTTGCATTTAAGCTCGAAATATTTACCGTAAGTTGAATGATGGGCCAAGGGCAAAGACATTCCGAAACGCCTACATCAACTGGATACTATCAATACATGTACGGAGATAATTCTAACTAAACTAATTTGACAACGTGTGGCAATAGTTCACTAGAGGGTACTTGCACGACTACCTCCCACAATACACGCATTCACAGAATCTTCTTCTAAATAATATATCAGAAGCCATGGCAAGTCAATCTAATATATGCAGCAGGCGCCGGAAAACTGCAGATGTTTTATATAGATGCTGCATCTTGAAGAGCGTTCTACCATCATCAGAGGCCTACCAACGCTTCAAGTTAACTTTCAGCTATTGTGTGGTGTTTTTTCGCCAACTGTGGGATTTGTATTTACTACGAAGACTGCCATGCTGCTGTGCCAGCCTTTTACCTTCGACAGGTGGTAAACTGTCGCCCTCGGTACATCTTTGTGTCTGCAACGTGCAGTACTTGGAGTCGACGCAGCGGACTGTAGTTGAAAATTGACGAAACATTTGCTTGATTGAAAATTTCATTTATACTTTTGGAACATCCGGTATCATAGTTACACCTTCCTATGGTAACCTCTCTAAATTTTGCAAGATATCAAGAACTAAATTTACCAACTTTGACCCTCCCACCTGATGAGATGGAGAACAGCGAAACGCGCGTCGTAGGTATCAAAATTTCTTTTACTGCTTCCAGTCGAAATCTATACTTAAATGTAATATATGTTTCGGGGGTCACGGTCTTAAAGAAATAGATAGTCGAGAAATAGGCCATTTTGCAGATTTTGTAATTAGGCGGCATTTTCATGGAGATCGGTGACCAGGTTGCAGATGGCAAACGCTGGCTCCTTATTACTTAGCTCAATGTTCTTCTTGCTTGAAACACTTCTTGGAATCGAAAGAACAGAGATATTACAGCTTCTCTTAGCGCAGCCATGCAGTCTTATATTCGTAACTTTCTCCATACATCGAACAATATATTTGTTCTCAGTTTACCACGTACAAATTCAGAAGGTAAACAACGAAGGGCGGACGAGGCGATGATTTTTTTTTCCGGTAATAGACATTATTTTTTCCAGTGGCAGTGTTCCTTTTGACGGAGCTGATTCTTGATTCTCCATCTTGACGGCCTCGGCTGATTTCACTTCAACACAAAATCTTCGATGTACTGAAGGCTGGTTGGGTATCATGGATACGCAGCGGGTAATTCATTTGAATTCACTTGAGGCTTGCTTCTTTCCAGGGTAAATTCTTTACCGCGTGTAATCCATGGTGGGAGACGATGGTGCTTCTCACATGAATTGAAAAAGAGAGCACTTATTTTTTATCAAAATTTGAGACAGTGTTGTAGCGTATCCCTCAGAAGCATATTAATGACAAAAGTATATAGTTAATGAAGACGGGTCGTCTCAAATTCTTCGCAGTCGTTCTTGACAGCAAGGGCACTCTAGCATAATAAGAAAGACAGTAAGCTAGATGAAATAATTGTCTACTGCCTGTGAAAAAGAATCACCTCGTGAGTGCCTCGTTGATTATTTACCGAATTTATACGTCGTGACCTGAGAAAAAAAAAGTAAGAAAATCGGACACCAAAAGCTACATACCTACCTATTGTCCCGATTTCAAGAAGTGTTTCAAGCAAGAATTGCATCCAGATGATCACCATCTTCTGAAACCTGGTCATCGATCTCTACGAAAACTTAAGTGAATGACAAAATCTGCAACCTGGCTCATTTTTCGCCTATTTCCTTCAAAGCGGACACAAAATGAATAAAATCACCAAGCGTTTTATATTAAGATGCTGTGAAATTAGTCTGATGTTCATAATATAAAGAAACGAACCAGATCAATGTGTGGAGCAGGAGCTGCGAAGCGAGCGACCGTCTCATTGCTGCCGGAGTCCAAGCTATCGTACGCACGCAGGTCCAGCAGATCAGCAACCTCAACACTGCCGTGCCAAACGTACGTTAACCCATTATTACATACTCAGTACCGGCTTTTTTCTTTCACATTACTTTAATTAAGGTTCAAAAAAGTAAAGTAAAGCTCATTTATGCCGACTATTTCATAGTACCTATAACATAAATTCAAGACAAATGCCCAATCGCGGGAGGTGTGGCTACTGACGAAAGTAAATCATCTGTACTAAAAATTTCATAGCCATTACCTTATACAGCTAGCAAAGAATGGGTCTCATAAGTAGATATTCGTAACGTTCTGGAAAATTTGTACTTTAAAAAAAATGCACATTATATAACACGTATAGGAATAACAGAATGCACGCACAGGAATTGCGTTCCTATCACTGCAAGGCTTTTTCACTTGCACCACCGTGTCAGCAATACATGACATTTCACACAATAGACTACATGTCTTAAACAAGATTATTATAATGCGTTACGAATACTTACAAGACCAACTGTCTATATAATAATTTTGCTCAAGAGCTCAGCGGGCAGACGGGGAGGCTGGAAGTGTCCAGCTTATCTACGTTGAGATGTCATGATTCAGGCAAGATACTGCAAGTTAGTTCGGGAGACATAGGTACGGTACTAGCTAATCCTAAGTTGTAATCGGTCACTAGCCATACAAATCTCGTCTACTCCGATCATGTCGTAGCCAATGTAGTAACATTCAATGGTATCGACACGAAGCAGGATTGTGAGAGACACCGCGCAGGATGCGAGACGAACCTACAGCGGGTGGTGGTGAGGAGGCGGGCTGAGGAGTTGATGGAGAGCACCGCCTGCCGCACCAGCTGCAGTTGGTCGCTGTCCACCAGGTCCTGTTTGTTGAGCAGCAGCACGTCAGCCAGCGCCACCTGCCTGTGTGGTGCCACACTTGGGTTTATGCTCAGTGCTGCGGCTCTAGGGAGCGCTACTGCGCTGCTATTAGCTTACTTCTAATTATTTATCTCTTTCTCGTTATCCACGGTATCACGCTTGGCCCTATACTGCTATTGCTATGAAATATCGACGCTCTGTTCGGTCCTTACGGGAAGAAACGTTTTTCTTAAGAAAAGTTGGGTATACTGTGGATAGTAAGGACCGAGACCACTCTACACACACAGCAACTCATACAAGGTTAAGGCAAAAATGCTACCAGTTCAAATGTTAATATGCAACGCGTCATCGAGCGACTTTGAGAACAAATGTTGCTGTGCTACGGTAACAAGAATAAAAAAAATCAACACAGGATTTGCTCAATAAAACGGCATCACACAAAATCAAATGGGAAAAAAAGTACTTGTTCTCGGAATGTAGAGATTCGTCCGACTAAGGTTCCAGTTCCTCCTATACCTACTTGATGTCTCTTCTTTACAACTGACAAGTTCGGTCGTATGTTCAACTGTTCACTAGACCAAAGAAATATGGCCGCAAAAAGAGTGGAGATAACATAAGTGAACGCAAGCGCTGTACACAATAAGAGCTCCAACAACAGCTCGCGAGAAGGACATCGCACGCTTTCGTTTCCCCATGGAGATCGAACTGGGACACAACCCAACCCAGAGGCGTCTGGGGCGACTGAATGGAGGGTGATGCACTTGTTGGATTGAGTTTGAGACTTCTCAATGGTAATCGGTTCAGAAGTAACGGCTGAAACATAATCTAAAAATAGCGAAAACCCACGTTCAAGATTGAGTTTTGCACCAGTTACAACTCACTACATCGACGGAACCACCTAATTGTAGGCACCGTCCACAACATAACCTGGGTTAGCTCGTGATCCATGGTCTCCAAATAGTTAATGTCCTGTGCAAGGTATCTCATGTTAACCCTTCCCTTCATACCATTACATGTTGCACTTCATACAGTGTGATTTCCACCACAGAGACAAATTAATTGATGGAAGAAGGGGTCAATTGGCAGCCAGGAGCAGAGATTACAGCCATTTTACGCAAGACGAGTGGTGGTGTCGCATCACATTAGTCTAGCTATATCTTGTAATAACCAAACACAAATATCGGTTGAAGTTTGACATGCATAGATGAGTTAAAAAAATCATTAACTTTACGAGCAAAGAAGTACCAGTATCGCCTTAAGTTCTTCTATGTATAATTTTCCTATATCAGTGGGGAACTTTACTTTCGATTGTCAGTTTACAGCACATACCTCACTAAAAGTAAAACAAACGAACTATCTAAGACAAAAACAAATGAACCATTACAAGTTTCACATTTCGACGGAATCTAGAGCAAGTAGACTAAGTCAGGCTCAAATGGTAATAGCAATAAGAAGTAAATAAGTTGCTATGCATAAAAAGAAAGATAAACTATTTCCTTCACGTCTAAGTCTCGAGACTATTTCACCCCACACGCTACGCACCTGACGGCCTCGTTGACGACGCCCTCGGGCTTCTTCTCATTCAGATTCTGAAGAAATCAAGACACAATTAGCAACAGAAGGTAAATTTTCTGAACTTATAGGCGTGATATTTTTCACCAGAAACTGCTAAAAATTCATTTTGAATATCGGTGCGGAGAAGATAGAACACAGTGTGGAGTCAGTCTACTCATTTAAAAGCGCCTTGACATACACTGGGAGAGACATCCTCCTCGGCTAAGAACCCCTCCTCCACGAGTCGCAAGTTCTTAACGGCCAAAGTTTCCGAGGCCATATTAACCCATCTTCTTCTCACTTCCGCTCCAACTACATCTTTAAGCTCTGCATATCAGCGGCTATCGATCATGCTTGCGTGGATTCATAATCATCTCTTTGGCTGAGATTCTTCTCCCCTTTTTTTTTCTTCCTTTCTTCTCTTTTGTTTCCCCCGTCCTCTATATCCTACTAACATAATGGCAATAGCTCATAGAGGGCCGGGGCGTAAGTTCTGGTGTCTCTTTGAGAATGAGCCTATTGGTTCGTCTACTGCTGCCTATCTAATCTAATCTTTTGCACGAGGATCAGTGGAGCAAAAAAAAAATCAATGTCCGAGCATGCGCTCGGCGGGAAATGGGATGAAGAACAAGACGGACTTGGACAAAACACTTCATTCACACATCTTCTTTACCAGTATAGTATACATATATATAGTGAGCTGCACAAAGATGTACAGCGAATTAGGAAAAATACACATTGACGTAGTCTACATTAAAGACAGACATTAAAACAGAGGTGTTCGTTATCTCTAAATCTTCAATACAAAGTTGAGAATGGAAGAACGTAACACTGCAATGTAGAGTTATTGTCGTGACAATATTTAATCACAGTGCG
>LQNS02278126.1:368856-383349 GCA_001587735.2 Parhyale hawaiensis | reverse complement strand
TGAGGCTTTGTTTCGCGCACTGGAAGATCTGCACTTGGAAATTCCAAGGTTTTTGCTCGAGACCGTAATGCGACACTGAGCGATTGGGGACCTTTCGCTGATAACTGAGCAAAGCTAAAGTCAAAATATTTCTGCCGGCTAAATGCACGTGTTAGTACGCGACATAAGATTTACGAAATAAAAGTTAGAACATTATGAATTCGTGCTTGCCGCGACAATCAACAACAATCACATGAGAACTAAGAGACGTGCTGGTAGTAAAATTAATCCTATTTAAACTCGTTTACTGCAACGCGTGCAATATAGCTACGTATATATGGTACATGATCATAAAATACCGTAAATGCTGCTATTAAAATCATATTTATCCTAAAGTAGGGGAATTACCTAACTACCGAACTAACCCTATATGCGAAGAAACAGCCATTATTTGATAGGTTTGTGTAATAAACCTATCATATGATGGCTGTTTGTTCGGAAATAAGGTTAGTTCGGTAATTGGGTAATTCCCCTATAGATATATTATTCTCGAGTCCTAGACACTTCATGGAATACAGAGATAGATGATGATAGTGACAGGTTATAACATCATTACCTCTATTTTTGAAGGTTCAAGGAACAAAAACAAACATGCTACTGGCCGTCCTACAGTCATTATAAAAAGATGAACGAATGTCCATGTCATGTATGGGATGTGCAGTGAGTGGAGTGTGACGGTAGCTATAATATACTAGCTAATACTTCACACTCCATACACACGAGTGTTTCGAGAAGGGAAACTATCATTATCTTGCGTACCGGTAATTTAAGCCACTGCAACGGTGATCTAAAAGAAGGAGAAAGAAGGGGCGTATAGTATGTTGATAGCAGCGTGGAACTCACGCAAAAAGGCGATTCGACACAAGATCAGCGCGCATAGGAACAGCAAGTCGGGAAAGCAGGAGAACCAAACATAGCATCACCAGGAGTATGTAAATGAGAGGAGCAAAGTGGGCACAAAAGACGTCCCGAAGGCCTAGCTAATGGCTAAAGTAACCTACAGAGTCCCCCTGGGGTCGCTACTTCCCAAAACATAGGATGGGCGATCCTAACTACCCTAACCCTGTGGCCGATAGCCCATCCTATGCCTCTTGAGGGGTCACCTTTAGACCAAATGACGCGTTTCTTTGCGTAGAACAAGGTTGTTTGTTTGTTATTTTTGCCAATAAGTGACTTATGAGGTCTCCCTGGAATTAGTTCTACTTCATTTAATCGTTTTTATTCAGTTTGTAATGGAACCTTTACGCAATCTTTCATTTTCGAGGTTCTAAACAGATCTACTAGTGCAAGGCGTGGCAAAAATTTTTTTCCATACAGTCTTTTTTGACTGAAGTCTTCCGAGGTCGGCTAGACTTTTATCTATTCCCTAGCCTCCATGTTTCATTATATAGTAGTAGTTATGTCATATTTCCGATAGCAACAGTTTTCGAAAGTTTAAACTTAGTAGCAATTTGTTCAATGATGTGATTTTACATTTATAATTTCACAATTTCCGATGTAATAGCTACATCTATACTTTCACTAGTTTAGAGAAGCTGACAAATGCGGCAGTGATGACAAATTAACGAATTCTTTAACTTATGCTTCACCTATCAGAAATTTAGAAGGCTACATATTTGCAACTGTTTTTTATATCGTTCCTTAATTTTGGACATTCAGAATAGTTGAAATTTAGAATAACTTACTTGATATTCCTCGTAACCTAAAACCTTGAGGCATACTACACGGTACCGGTATGTTTAACAGTAAAAATCTCAGAAATTCCACCATTTTGTTTTAACGTAATTTAGACAGCACAGTACCCACATATTCTTAGTCCGAAATCAGCACGTAAGTGATTTCAGCCAGCATGCTTGGCCAGCCTGCTCGTGCTGAAACTGTGGCTCATGTGACGTAGGCCCTTTAATTGTGTCCTTTATTTAGTAAATGTATATGAAAGATGCCAAGATGGTGCAACATTAATACTGGTATTATTATTGTCAAATATTAAACTTCTGAGCTTGGGATGGGAGGGAGTTGTGGAACACTTCCCGTTAACAAGCATATGAACAGACACTTCTTGTGACAGCACAGAAACAATGCAGAAATCTCCGCCGTAATACAGAACGAAATATTTTCTTTCTCTAAACTATGCAAACTACAGGCTCCTTCAGCAAAACGACGGACACACTAGTCTTTCTTTCAAAACGAAGAATATTACAGATACATTCCTAATTTCTTCCTGTTGGAACGCTGAACTTCTTGTTGATAGTATATACAGTCTAACCTTATGTAGAGCGTGCAGCCTAAAGTAGGCACCGCGTCTCAACTAAACACACCTAAGTCTACCAAACACACCGCGTCCAAATACAGGATACCCCCCGATAATCCGAGGAGTTTGTAGAATCATTGGTTTTACAATGTTACTGGAATAAATACGCATGCAACCCGAAAACCATTACATAGAGAAGCACACTATAGATACAGACGGCAGTTGCTGGCTAGCATTCGCAATATTTAATACGCAGAGATCTCACCTGAATAGCATGCTTGCAGTCCAGGACTGTGATGATGCCTGCACGAACATACAAGTTTGATCAATTGCAGCACAATAAAGTTAAGGTTTACTACACACATTTTCACAGGGGAATACAAACGTGAAAAACTAAACAACTAGGGGGTGTGCAGCCACATCGTTAAACACACCCAACAATAGTTAATTTTCATCAAGATCAATGGTAAATGGTAAAGTTCCCGCCTCCGGATTAGCAGGTCCGGGTTCTAACTCCATTAGCGTCACTGGTTTTCGGCAGGAAGGACATCCGGTGAATAAAAGGCCTAAGCTCCAGTAAAAGTCCCGGAATTAGCTGGGCATCGTCTAAGCCCGTAATCCTTACTTTGGAGTTCGTGACGTGAAACCGATTATATTTCATTTTATCAAGATTAAACAAACATATTACTCGAAATACAATCACTTATCAACATTGTTTACAGACAGTAGCCCTAAAGTGCTACACGATCGCTTTACTGAGAACGATTAATACCTAATTTCTAAATACCAATTAGCATGATCCAATGGCAAAACTTTCACTCAAGAGCTGTAGCTAATGAGTAGAATCATCAGGGCCAAGTGCTACGATATGACTTTCAGTTGATTTTACTAATTTAGTACATTGGAGGGTCGGAGCGGCAATGAAAATTTTCATAGTTGCACGGCGTGTAGAAGAACCAACATAAAAATAGGCACACAGTACGAGTATTATCGGTTGGTAAGTCCTATGCGTGCATAGGCAACAAACATGAACGACTGAAGAACATTGCTTTAGAGCACTGCACTGCCCTCGCGTACCTACCTACGGTACCATAGGGACATAGGCCTACAGAATAAATGTGAAACCCACGCATGGACGAGTGTGGGCCAACACAAAAACGCGCATGGGCACAGAAGAGTCGAGAGAGAAGAGGAAGAACAGAATACATTATCATCAGTAGGAGTATGGAAGTGGAAGGAAGCAAAGTGGGCAAGGCAGTGAGTATCGCGTCCTCTTACAACTACCATTGTACTGAAGCGTTCAACTCATGCAGTACATGCGTCAGGAAAAACCGATAACTTTTTTCACTAGGGATAATCCATCGGATAAAAACTGAGCAGATGACAACAGAAAGCCATTGTAACTTGGACGACACCGAATTATAGGGAGTTAAGCAGTAAGCAGATGCAGGGATAACTCAATGAGGCCGGGCAATAGAGAGCCTCGGTGCGACAGTTAACCAACTCGCTGAGTCCATGCATGTTGATGACACGCACGGCGCGCCTCAGCCGCACCGAGCGGCGCCGCTCAATTGCTTCGTATTAGCTAACACACGCGGCCGAGTTCTTCGGGCGCTTATTTGCAGGTGCCCGTGTAGATGTGTGTGTGGAGGGGGGGGGAGGTGGTTAGCGTGGTATCGAGGTTTTTGTATCAAATCTAGGCTTCCCGCGAGTTAGCTCATGGTAGATTACCACAAAGACGAGACGATGCTACGACTCCCGTCAAGACCCTACTTAAAATACAGCATATCCATAGCACTGCCACGAGCAACAAATAGCCTGCATTTTTCTACTTAATAGGAGATACGGTACTGTAAAGGCTGAGAAGTTGTTGAAACTATAATTTGTGTCACTTATACAATATTTAACCCTTTATGGCAGTTACTCAAGTTTGATGAAGTGAGCTAAGTTTATGAGTGTTGGATGCCGAACTTAATGGCCACAAAGCCCTTTTGTCGAACAGAATTCCTCAGCCCGTGACTGTTCATACCACTCCAGCCTCGGAATGGAACTTTTTGGCGTCGAACATTTTGGCGCCCAATACTTAGGCAATATTTAGGTAAGGTTAGGTATGGTTAGGTTAGAAAAAGAGCCGTTGGAATATTTGCGTGGTTTAGCCCACAATCACGAGATGCATTAAATAAATAACTCTAGTCATTATAGTTTTGATGTTATCTTCTTTCGTATGTGAAAGTTGACGAATGTATGTTACATATTGTGCGTCAATTTCAATGTTAGTTTATAGATATTAATCCAAAATAAAAGGTTTTATAGTCACTTCATCTCGTCAATATATCCTGTTCCAATTTCAATCAGCGCCAAAATACTCGGCGCCAAACAGTTCTGGGCGCCTCCAGCCTTGCTATCTAATATTTGCAAGTTCCCTGTACTGTAAAGTGGTGGCAATAATGATAGCACATTTCGAAATTTTGCAATAAGTTTAAAAATACTGCATCAATATAGGTAGTTAAAATTTTAACTGAATAATGTTACTTTAACTAGTTACAGATTCCTTACATGCATTATTGTATTCGTTGTCTTTTCAAAATTTTACCACGAAAATAATAGTTTGTGGGTGGAAATAAAGATAGCACATGTGGAAAATATTGTATTTTAGAAAACAATGAGAGCAAAAAACATAATTCTTAATATTTACAAGCGTTGCCTTTTGATTGCAACACCTGTACACATCGGTTACTCATAGAATTAATTAAATTAGCAAGCATTTCTTCAGGGATAGCCTCCCAGCATTCATTAATGGTCTGCCACAAGCTTTCTTTATCCTGAAATTGCCTCCCATTGGCGTAAACATGCCGTGAGAGTATCCCCTAAAGATTCTCAATTAGGTTTAGATTGGGTGACTTGGCAGCCCAAGCTAAAGTGGCGATATTATGTATATGGCATTAAGCCAATTTGTGGTCAATCTCGCTGTGTGAATGGCGGCATTATATTGCTGGAACACCGCTTCTTGCTGATGTTTATCAGTTTGAAATGGGAGAAGACTAGTTTCTAAGACCTCTGTGTACTTTTGAGCATCTGTCAACCTTCCATCATCACCAAATTCGCCTTGTCCTCGATGATGAGAATGCTCCCCAGATCATGAGGGATCCGCCACCAAAAGGTCGTCTGCTGAAAATTTTGTCCTCCTTTCTAAGATCATGCAAGTAGTATTGAGAACCGTCAGGTCCGTCTAGGTTAAACGTTTTTTCATCGGAAAAAATAACATTAGACCAATTTTCATGGTTCCATTGCACTTTTTCTCGAACCCATTCTTCGCGTTTTGCCTTGTGTGCTTTCGTGAGTACAGGTGCAGTTTTCTCATATTATAACTGAAGTTCTTAGATGAACCCAGGATTGGTCGTACTCTTCTCGGTGTAACATTTAATTGCAGGGATGTTTGTAGGTTCTTTGACACCTCTCCTGTCCGAGACGCCTCACGGAGAAGTCGGCGGGTGGCTATAGGGCTCAATTTTGATGGGCGGCCAGGAGACTTCTTTTTCCCGTATTCTTCTGGGTTCTTCAAAAGTTAGTTACTACCTTTCTAGATCAGCTAACCTTCCTAGAAATCTCAGATATAGTGTATCCTTCTGCATTTAATGCACTTATTTGACCCTTTTCCTTTTCAAATACTCCCACGTACACTGTCTTCCCATGCTAAGAAATGGGTTAATTTCCAAATGTAGACGTTACAAGGTGGGGAGCAACTGTCCAATATGGCGACGCCGGTTTGTTTTGATATTCTTCTTCTCTAATCGGGATTTCTGCTCTGCCCTGATGTCATACCGTCATAGGATCGGACTGGCGGATTCCGACTCGTGCCCCGAGTGCCACCGCGCCCCCATACCGTAAACCACCTGTTTGAGTGTCCCGCCCACCCTACCGCCCTTCTTCCTACCTCTCTATGGGACAGCCTTTTATCTGTGACTGACTTCTTGTGCTCCCTGCCTTCCATCTCTTACCTTCCGCCACACGCCCGACCCCCTCCGGAGCCGCCCCCTACGTAACAACAACAACCACTGTCTGCCCGACCCTGCAGGTTGAATCCTAGTTTACCTGCAACGTAGTCGATTTTCAACAGATTAATTCTAGAGAGTAAGGGAAGAATTTTGACTGAGGGAGACTACTGTTTTGTGTGTAGCTTATGAAGTCAGTCTCACACGAGACTCTGCGTGAGTTTCTGCGCCTCCAAGTTTATACCATAAAAACCCAAATATGTACCGATTAGTTTCTAGCGGGGCGGCGCTACCACTTGTCACGGTTTTTCTTGGCATCTAAAAGTACGGAACATCACTGCCACCGTATCCACATCAAGATTTCTGAGACACGTTTATGTGTATAAAAAGAAACCAATGCCGAATCGTTACTATTCGTCAACAATTTGGATTGGATGATTGGCAGGTCAATTCTACAGTATTCCACGGAAAAGCCGACGTACCAATGGCACCACGGCGTTGCCATCGCACTTATTTTATAAGAACCATAAACTCTACACCGCCAACATCCTTCATAGAAGCAGTCAAACAGTGCTATTCCTGCAGAAAACCGGAATTTTACGAGGCCGTCAAGCCACGTGGTAACCATACAAAATATATTTTTACTAGTAACATATAAATATGAGATTCAAGTGGATTCAACAAATAATCTCTTAACACTCAGGTGTGGGTGACACGGCTACGTCACAGGGAGGGAGCAGGGCCCCTTACCCCTACTCACCCTGTACAAAAAATTACATAGTTACGCGAAATTAAAAAACTAGGTGGTTAGAAAAACTAGACCTGCCTCACCTAACCTACCCGAAGTTATGAAGAGTTCTAATGCAATTTACCCGAAATTAGTTCGGGTTTACCGACAGTAGGGCCTAAAACGAGCAAAAATCGGGCCAAAGTCATTTCCAGGCGAGGATAACGTATCCTCTTGGCAGGCCACAACCGTTAGCAAACCTACTAAAGCTCGGGCTCCAGGACACAATAACTAGCGATCTAATGCGAGTTTTTGTGGAAGGCATGGAGCCTGTGAGCGATAATTATAAGGTGTCTTGCGATCTGAGTTGCATCGGTGGGGAGAGTAGACTGTTAAACCCGATGTTACTTTTTTCCATTATTTCACATGCAGTAAATTTGTTGCGTCGCGCGTCGCTTGATGCCTCGATGAGGCCCCGGCCTAAAGAGCGGGCTGTTAGTGACGTACTGGAGATAAAGTCCCTCTAGCGGAAAATCCTACTGTTGAACCGACGTCTACGAGAGCATAGTGAGCGGCACCTCAAAGTTTTGGATTGGGAGCATCTGTAAGAGACGCAAGACGAAAAGACAAGGAGAGAAAAGAAAGAAACACCTTTGCGGAAGTACCCCTGCCCAGACGGGAGCAGGTCGATGACAACCGTCGTCGGCCTACCCCAAGGAGCAAAAGGAAAGTAGCTATAGAGAATCTCCACAGCCTTACAAACTGACCTAATCAGCAGGAGCTGCAGCCAGATGAAACGTCCCTCGCGGAAAAAGCATTCGGGAACTCCTAGGGGCGCAAGCCCCAAGATATTCTAACATGAATATAGGGTTCGCCACAATATCCTCCAGGTGAGACGTACCCTGGACTTAAGAACAAACCCTCTTCATCCCTATTTCCAGTCAGAGCTTGGGTTTGATTATGACTTAGAGAAAAGTACCTAATAAACACAGCAATCCTTTAGATACGGCAGACTTGCCTCGAAACTATGTATTCATACCATGAGAACGCTTCAGCGGAGTAACTGTTTGCGAAATCTTAACCAAATGTAAGACTGGAAGCAAGAGAGGATCTGAGACTTCAGAATCTTATTCTAAGTCTCAAGAAACCAACTTGGAAAAAATTATTTGCTGCCAGGAAATCCTCGAATTCATTACCAGCCTAATGACCGTTGGATGATATCTTACAATTTGTTCCGCTGAGTAGTAATAATAGAAGTTTTACTAGCGCTTCAGTGGCACTCTGCCTATATCGCGCCGAACTATTCCTGTGTTTAACCACAGGCTCGTGCTCCGACTAGGGCGCGTTTTAAATTGTCAATGATTTTAGTCTCGGCTTTTCTGCCAGTAGCCTGGACTAGGTCTCAGAGTGGTCAGTGCCCTACTGAAAGGAAAAAGGCGCAAGTTGAGCATCTCCAACCCCGGGGCACGGCTGAATGCTTTCGCTCAGCTACGCCGCACAGGGGAAGGAAACGAAATACAAGAAGGTAGAAGTCTAGCGGGAATAGGTCAGCCACCTCGATCAGCAGCCAGACCTCCCAAAACGGGAGGGGTAGTATTGAGAGCCTACCACCTCTTTCGAAGCTACTGCTATCCCTTGTACAGTAACTCGCTTTGGTCTAACTTTAAGCAGAAATCAATTGGACGCCTACGTGTTGCCTATAATGACATATTTCGGCGCCTGATGGATGTGTCGAGGTCTACTAGTGCAAGTATGATATTTGCTCAAAAGTATACAGATTGTCTCAAAGTTAGGGCAAGAAAATGCGCACTGAGTCTCCAGCTCAGGATAGAAAAATCTGATAACGCCTTACTCAAGGTGATCCGTAACGGGCCTGGTTACAAACTATCCAACATGTATAGCCGATGGCAGCGCATATTATTTCCAAGCAGGGGCCAAACAATGGGCCGCAATGCAGTGTAGATTGTAATGATGGTGTTACCTGATCTAAGTATTTAATGTAACTTTAGTATTAAGCTGTCTCCTGTGTACCATTCCCTATGTGTACCTAATAAAGCATATTATTATTATTATTTACAAAACTAACCTCGTCAGCAGGAACTGCGGTAAGTAGCAACATCCCCTACGGAGAAGGCACTCGGGACCCTTGGGTGCGTGATGCCCAAACATATTGTGGCAGGGAAAGGGCCCTGCACAATATGCCCCTGAGGGCTTGTTCCATTGATTATGCGTCAACTAGAGCATCTGCGTGAGCTCAGAGCAGCGGAAGTTCGGATGAAGGAAACTGAGAAGAGTCTAAATCACGATGCCTGAGAGTGCGAAGGGGAGCTGTACGTATCATCACTGATTGGATGTCATTAGCAAAGTAAGAACTGCATTCACATGTTTGCCAACATCTGCAACCTGGCCTATTTTCTACCTATCAGTCTCAATGAAGCTTGGCAGGATGTTAGTTATAGTCAGAAAGTTTAAGCCTTCGTTTCCGAGCAGAACGATGCCGCAGAGGAAAGAACAAGGGATATACAGTATGTCGATAAAAATAGGGAACCCACGCACGGTGTTCTCACACATGATCAACGCGCATGGGAATAGCAAGTCAGGAAAGAACAGGAAGAACAAAATAAAGCACGAGCAAGTAGGAGTATGAAATCGGGAAGAAAGCAACGTGGGCACGAAAGACAAACGCCCCGAAGGCCTAGCTAATGGCTGAGTGAGCCCCTGAAGTTGCCGGGCCCCATGACATAGGATGGGTGAACCTAAACTAACCTAACCCTATGGCCCATCCTATGCCCCCTGAGGGGGTTTGACAGGATGACCACAGTTTCTTACGTAGCCTAATCTTCGCCTGTTTTCTTGAAGCGTGACAGAAAATAGATAAACAGATAAACACACATCGGTCTTTATTACCTCCGCCAAGGAGGTTATGTTTTCGTCGTGTTTGTCTGTCTGTTTGTTTGTCTGTCTGTCACCAAGATAACTCAAAAAGTTACGAACCGATTTTGATGAAATTTACAGGGATTGTTAGGTATGTTAGGAGGAACAGATGATCAACTTTTAGTGAAGATATGTCCATCCGTTTGTTTGTTTGTCTGCCTCATTTCTCTCAATGCCATAACTCAAAAAGTTATGAATGGATTTTGATAAAGTTAACATGAATTGTTAGGTATATAACAAAGAGTAAATGACCAAATTTCGGTAATGATTCGTTTGTTTGTTCGTTCGTTTGTCACTGTTTTTAATTTTATGCTTGTTAGCACAATAACTCAAAAAATAATGAATGGATCTTTATAAAATTGATAGAAGTTGTCAGTAATGTTAAAAGACATGATTAAATTTTGGTGCAGATCGGTTTGTTCATTTGTATGTTTGACTCATGTTTGTCATTATTTTTGTTAGCAGTAGAACTCAAAAACTTATCAACGGATCTTCAAGAAAATTGCACAAGCTATTATTACTATCAAAAGGCACAAATGATTATATTTTGGAGTTTATACAAAGAAAATTATGGTTTGAGAGTCAACTTGAATTTTTTGCTACCGTTGCCTCACTTGGCGGAGGTATGCACTCTCAGCGTGCTCTAGTTACATTATAGATCGTTGATACGACCTGGGAAGGGATCATTAGAACAAATAATCAAGTTTAAATTTAAGCTTCTACTGCTAATAGATCTTAGAAGATTCACTGCCTGATTTGGCATATTTTCACCCTTTGTATGCATGACATATATGGGTCAGAGGGCATCATAATTGACGAACAATGCTTTTGTTCTGTGGAATTTCCGCACGTTCCTTCAGTGTCATATTGGAGAAAATTAGGATGATACAGGTCTAAGATATCACTAGAGAACATAGCTTATGAGTAATGTAGAATATTCACAGGTTCCAGTTAGTATTTTATTAATTTACAAAAACTTCACATGCCAAACGGTGCAATTGATGTAAGAATTCATTGCACGGCTTGTACCTGTTCATTAGGTTTATAACTATCTCTGATTTCCATAACTTTCTGAAAGAAGTGCAGTAACTTAGGCAGTTTCTTCTATTACGGAGGCCGTGCTGGGTGTCAGGAAAGATGCACCAGCTTATGCTGACAAATAGCACGGCTTCCGTGATAGAAGAAGCTGCCTCACTAACTTACTGGACTTCTTTTCGAAAGTTACGAAAATCATAGATAATGAAAAAGATGTGAACCTCGTTTACCTAGACTTCCAAATGGCATTTGACAAAATGCCCTATCAAGGGTAAAGAAAAAACTGGAAGAACACGGTATACAGAGAAATAATTCACGCTAGATCAGAGTTTGGCTCACTGGACGGTAGCAGCGAGTAAAGCTGCATGGAGAAACGAGGCTCTGGACACAAGTTTCATCTGGTGTCCGCAAGCAAGCGTACTTGGTCTTCTTCTGTTCATGATCAGTAATTTCAGATAGTTAGCAGATGACACAAACCTATGCCATCCGTTCAGGAATAAAATTGAGCTCCAACAAGACCTAGACCGCCTCATGGCATACTCCGTAGCTTAGCAGATGATTGTCGCCAAATGTTGTCATGCACGTAGGGTCATAGCCGAAAAAACCCTTCGACTCAATTGGAAATGAACGGAATAAAACTAGCAGCTGTCACCAAACAACACGAGCAGGAAATGACTATTACAATCATTCTACAGCACAGTCAACAAGTTGACAAGAGTGTCAACACTAAAGGGCAAGCAGAGTACTGGGATTCACTACCGGGAATTTTGAGTAGAAATCTAAGAACATAATCATTCCTTTGTAGAAAGCACTAGTGCGCCCGCATTCAAAATTTGCTGTTTGATGCTGGTCGCACATACGTGCAACGATATCGCTAACATGAGAAGAATCCAATGCAAAGCAACGAAGTAGATTCCACAGCTGTTAAGCAAGCCCTCAGCCCTCTCTCGAACAAAAACGACTGAGGAGGCAACTAAGAGAAACATCCAAGTATGTTAACGACGTGCATACAACGGAACTGATGGAGAAAGTGTTAATGATCGCCTGTGAAACAACGGCCAGAAATTCCAGCATAAAGATCGAAGAAGTTCTCTTAGCCAGAAGTTTTCTAGCATTTCATAGTGAACATTTGGAATAGACTACCATCCAAAATTTTCGATACAGAATCGGTAACTGCGTTTAAAAATCGTTTTGACAAAGATTGGAAGCAACATCCTTCACAGTTAAGAGCTCCTCCAGGAGTACCAAGCTGTTAACGGCCAAAGCTTCTCAGCTTCCATAAACTATTTTATTTCATGCGACAATTAACTTGACGACACTTCTCCGAGCTCTATTTGTCTGCAGCACTTAATTGTGCTTGCACGATCAGCTCCTAGTCACTGTTTATTATTTTTGTTCCTCTTATTATTCAAAAGTCTCCATGATTCTGAATTGATGGTAATAGCTCATCGAGGGCCGAAGCGTAAATACCAGCTGCTCTCTGGGAATGGGTCTGTTGGTCTGACTACTGCCAGCTATTCTATTCTATAATATCAACAGTACTTTTTGTACCGTACTAGAGTCAAACCAGCGTAGGCCTAAGCAGTCCTTAATATAATGAAGCGCTAAGACCACAGCTATTACTTTATGAGGTACAATGCCTTAAGACTGCTCTCTTCTTTGAAGAAAATTTCGCTAGCAATTACCAATCGAAGAACTTCAATTCAAACCTAAAGAAGCATTTTTGTTATTGCAGAATACAAAGTTTGCATTTCTGTATAGCGATCACAGACCCGGCCGTTCTACGAAAGCGCGCCCAGTACTGGTGTTAAGTTTTATATCTTAGCGCATGTGCTCAGTCTGACATATTAGAGCAGTGTTTCTCAATTGTGTATCTTAGTGTACGAGTTCTAAGTTGTGTATATTAGTGCATGTGTTCTAAGTTGTGCAACTTAGTACCGTACATGTGTTCTCAGTCTGATATCTCAGTGCATGTGTTCTCTGTCAGATTTTTTAGTGCACGTGTTTCAAATTGTGCAGTTTAGTGCATGTGTTCTAAGTTGTGCAACTTAGTGCAGGAGTTCTCAGTTTGGTATTTTAGTGCATTGGTTTTCATTTTAAATCTTACTGCATGGGGCTCAGTTTGCATCTAGTGCATGGGTTCTGGGTCTGTTACCTATCTTAGTCAATGGGTTCTCAGTTTGACAGCTTAGTGCGTGGTTGTCAGTTCTCCACTTAAGTGCATAGGTTCGCAGTGTGGCAGCCTAATGCAAAGGTTCTCACTCGAAAATATTAGAGTACTAGTGTGCCCATCGTGAGTGCTCCATTTTTCATCTGCCTAATATACACGTTGTGACCAGAGAGCAAGGAGCTTTCAATACAGAGAAGCTCCTTGCCTGAGAGCTACAGCGACCGTATAGGCTATGGCGAAAAATTTGTGATGACCCGTCTTGTGTTGCCCGTAGCATCAAGGGAGCACCCTGTCTGGGTTGTACCGCGTGTTGACGGGACATGCACTGTATGATTTCTCAGGTTATCAACTATTTAGGATAGACGGGTGAGCTCCCTTCTATATATGCAAGGCTCTTATTAACTTCCTCGTGTAGAATGCAATGATAACTGCCAACCCGAATTAGGAAACTTTACAGACAAGCTTGCAAGGCTGAACAGCACCAAGCTTTTGTTCGATGATACGCTAAAAAACAATGTTTTTTGCCCGCAGTCGATATTGCTTCTAATAAATACGGAGCTCTGTATCCATGATACTCGAGGGTGTCATATAGCTCAGACTGTAAAAGTTTTTCAAGAGAAAACTTGTTCCACTCAAGGAGCTTCAATAGAGAAGGAGGGAGCCTTGTGGCCCAGTTACAGACTTGCCAGCGAGTCAACAAGATCTCTTATAGCTGTGAGACGCTGATTGGTGGAAAAGACGGGGGAGCACTGAGCTTCACGGGGGAGCAGCAGACAAATCNCTGGCTGCAGCCATAAGAGACTCTTTACTGATAAGTGATTGGTGCATACGACAACTGGCTGACAGCCATAAGAGACTCTTGAGCTTCAACGGGCTAGGCTACTGGCTCCCTCCTTCTCTATACAAGCTCCTTGGTTCCACTGAAAGAACCCAAAATAGAAAAAATAATGTGCTGCCAATTGAAATCATCGTCGTTTCTACGGGCCTACTAACCGCCGAAGAGTATCGTACCATTTGCCTCGATAATTATCAAAATAGGAGTATGTATCAGTGTAAACAAAGGGCAGCTCAAGTTTGGATGAAGGAAATCCAAGAAGAGAGTAGGTACACATCACGATTGAAGGTTGTTTAGAGAAGCTGCATGCATCTGCATCGAGTGGACTTCAACGTTGATGTCAAAGAAAGACCGGAATCAGATATACTGTTCGAGTTATTATCTATATATTAATACGCTAGTACCTACCTACGTACCTACCTTTTGTGTCACGCTCTTCATCATTAATAGATAGAAGGAAATTCGAGCTTTATTCAGTTCGAGAAGCTCTCGTATCTGTGATACGGCTGA
>LQNS02278126.1:218297-232402 GCA_001587735.2 Parhyale hawaiensis | reverse complement strand
CAGAATAACTCACAATACTGTATATTAAATATGATACAGTATAGCTAAAACACACCTACTGCAATTAATAAGTAATGTATGTAGCTACTGTATATGCTGACAATGTAAGTATGAGAACCGCACAGAGAGATAGACACGCCACAACTGGCAGAAGCTCTGCACTGTGAACGGAATATTTTGGCGTCATCTCTACGGAGCGGACATTAGCATGGAAAAACTGGTTAATTCCGGTTTTTCGTCCGCTACGTGAAGAGGCTGCTCTCCAGACAGTGAGCGCTACTTGGAAGCCAAACAGTGACTCATCAACACTGCTGTTGCTTCCGCGTCCCTCTCTCTTTGCAACGGACGTTCTCTCTTTATAACGGATTTGTCCATTATAAAAAGAGAACGCCCGGTAAGATCCGGGACCCCTCTCTCTATAGCGGACTTTCTCTTTTTATACCGGACGATTCCGGTATATAAAGAGTCGTCCACCATATATATTCCTATTTAAGTATTTATTAAATTTTCAAATTGTTTTCCTGTGACTTTGCTGCTATAATCTACTTTTAATTCTCCTAGGTCACTAGGTGGCACTTCACTATTCTAAGTCATCTGTTGTTTATTAAGTTATTCATAATATATCAACAGTAGAAATGTCTAGGCTATCAAAAAAGGAGCAAAACATCTCCAAACAGTAAAAACAACTGTTGCTGCTCTATTGTCATGTGGCCATCTGTGATCAGTAGAGTGTTTTTTTTTTTCATGTTCTCTATCCAGTGCCTTTTAATTACATTAGCTAAGAGTCATTTATCTTGTGAAAAATCAGTGATAAAAGGCAATGAACTAGCAAGGGTAATTGGCCCTTTTAGATTGAGCTCCAGAAGGAAAACTTCATAGTTTGCTTGATTGTGTAGAACTGTTGATGGTTATTGAAATCAAATATCAATAGAATTTAATTTTTATTTATTGATAGCTATGTTATTTACTGATTTTATTTGCTTACTTTGTTGTACTTTTACAGAACAAGTTCAGAGCTTCAGTCCCTCTCCGGCCGAAACTACAGAGCTGAACCACTGTCTCAATGATCCTCTTGCTATTGTTATCACTGGGCAAGAAAACTATGGTAAGGTGGCCATTCTCACCAAGTTGTTGGGCACTCAACTCTTGCCCTTTGCTGGCCATCAACACACCTGCAACACTATCGATAGTAGCAGTTTTATTCACGGCAACCGAAGCTTTGATGGAACATCTTGCTCAAGTAAATTGGATGATGGCCTTCCTCCTTCCTTGCTGCGGTGTTCTCAGCCCATCGCCTCATCTTCTCCATTTGAGGCTACTAATGCTCCGAGTGCAGCTAAGGAGTTACTGCAGAATGGTATTTCAGAATCTCTCCTCACAGAAAAGCAAGAGAAACCATGGAGAGGTATACGAATATCCTACTCCCCCAACAGTTCTTCTTTTACAGTTGTTAGACCAGAAGGTAATGCAGCTGGCTGTGAGTGTGATGCCCCAGAAAAGCAGCCTGGGGCTTCTGGTGAGACAGTATCAGCTCCTTCAACAGGTGTCCTCAGTACTTTTCTTCTCAAAATACCAGATTTTTGTGCTCCTCCCGTTGCGCCACCCAACAGTGTTGATACCGCGCATGCCACTCCTGCAGCATTAAATAAATCTTTGGAGATAATTCCTGAACAAGAAAATCCAGTGCTAGAAACTAGTATTCCTGTCAATAATGATCTTTCTGTTGCCCAACTGGAAAATTTACTGGACGATAAGCTACAAGATCATCGTGAGCAGCAGAAGCTACAGATAGTTACCGTAGATTACTCCAGGCCAGAGTATGCTGTGAAGGAAGTGCCACTGTCCGAAATAGAACTTGAGAATGAGCACCTTACGGTAAATATTTGTCGTTGTTGTTGTTGTTGTTGTTGATTGGTGGCAATTTTTTCTGCCCTTGCATAAATGCTCTGCTTGGCCTTTTATGTCCTCAAATTATTTCTTTATACAGTATAGCAATTCTTTATGAAAATTATTTGCAGTTTTGAGGTTAGCTTCATTAAATACATTGCTGTCATCAAGTAGGTACGGTACCTATGATGTCATGGTGTACCAATGACAGTGCAATGCCTGATATAGCTACCGCGAATTGGCAGTGCAGCTAAAAAAATATTAGGGATGTACCGAAGCTTTGACGGTGGCTCCGGCTGAGGCCAGTTTCATCTCTTGCATAAGCTTTAGCTTTGGCAAATTGTTGCATGTTTTTGGTGCAATTTGTAAAAGTTCTGCCATAGACTCCACAAGCTCTTGTTTTAGTTTTTATAATTGAATAAACCTACTGATATGCGCCGAAACCGGAATTTGCCGAAGCCGAGCTAAGTTCCAGTCTTGGCGCATCTCCAGTAGCTTAGTCTATAGAATTATGAAAACTAAAACAATAGCTGGCCTAGTGGAAAGTGTGGCAGAACTTCGAACTTCTACAGATTGCTCCAAAAACAATGAACAATTTGCCAAAGCCAAAGCTCCTGCAAGAGATGAAACTGGCCTCTGCCGAAGCTTCGGTACATCCCTAACCATAGACCGCACTATACATTGACAGGACACTGGTCCCTAAGGCTGATTTTGGTTTCCATTATTTTGGCCTGACTGCATGGTGCCGCAGATGCATTTTTATATGTTCTCCCATTATTTTTTAAACTTAGTTTAGCTATTTGTCTTAATTCTTTTGGTTTCAATAATGATTGGCAAACCTGTACATACATTTAAAACTTCTATACGCAACAAATTTACAAAAATATTAAGGCTTGAAGTGTAATTAAGTAGAGCCACTGTTTATGACATCCTTTGATATTTGCAGCAGAGGAAAATTATTTTCAAATAGTTTATGAAATAGTCTCATTTTGTAGAACAGAAGCTTTTCAGATTTGTTCTATGCTCAATTTGTATTGAAATGCCAAGTAAACAGCTGATGAAAATGTTAATAAAATTTATTTGGTATATGGGCTAAGCGAGATGATCAGAACTGACAGCAGAGCTGAAGGGTGAGTTGGAGCAGCTTGTGGACATGAAGTTATAAAGCTCTGGTAGCAGTGAAGTGATGAAGCACTGGCTACCATGAAGTGATTCATCATTGGGAGCAGGAAAGTGATAGGTATGGCATTGGCGGCCGTGAAGTGTTCTGAATGATGAAGCAGTGGCCGCTACGAAGTGGAGTAGCATTGATACAATGCAGTGATACAGCTTTGGTAGGTGTGAAATGATACAGCATTAGTAGCTGGGAAGTGATACAGGATTTGTGGTCGTGTTATGATCTAGCAAATTCTAGAGTGAAACGCTGTAGCATTGGCAGTCCTAGAGTTATCTAGCATTTGCAACTGTAAAGTGATGTAGCATTGGCTGTCATTAAGTGATCTAACATTGGTAGCTGTGAAGTGATCTAACATTGGCAGCTATGAAGTGATGTAATGTAGGCCACAATGGAGTAGGTAATTTAACTCCGGCAACCATGAAGTGATGCAACGTTGTCATCTATTAGCTAAATCATATGTGTATATACATAAAAAATGGAGGCTACTATGAAATTATATGACCTAGTCATCTATTAATTCTTGTAATGTAGGCAACCATGGAGTGGTGTAAAATAATCATCCACTGAATTACATATGTAGGTATTGTAGGCAACCAACAAGTGATTAAACTTGATAAGCCATTAAATCCTGTAATGTAGGCAGCCATGATATGTAGCTACCAGTAATATATACAACTTGAAGTGATATAACGCCAACAACCGTGACGTGATGTACTGTAGGGAACAACCATGATGTCATTCAACTTAGGCAGCCATGGAATGATTCAACTTATGCAAGTATGAAAGTGATTCAACTTAGGCAACCATTAGCTGATGTGACATAGGTAACCATGAAGTGATGTAACATAGGCAACCACAAAGTGGCTTATTATTCCTAGGTAGTAATATGAAATGACATGGTGCAACAGTAGATGGTTCCAGTGATAAAAGGTTGTATTAGCACCAATATCTCATTTTAATGCCTTTGAATGGCTTTCCTGGTAGCTATCTTTCTCTCATGGTTAATTATGCATTTTTAGTTCATTTCTTTAAACCTGCTTTTATTCTGTTTATTACTCTGGTTTTAATCAGGTTTTTCAGTATTACTGGGGTTCCTTATCCTTCATTTCCTTGCAGCTATAGGGATGTGCTCTACCGAAAGCTCTACCTACATACTGTACATCAATTTCTGAGGTTATTGCTTCAAATCCGTCATTGCAAAAAAGAAAAAAACGGATATGTGATATTAAAGTGTATTACATTTAGTGTCTATCTACCAATTTTTCCAAAAAATTTTGATATTCCTAGAAATTATGATGAATTTTCAAATATTGTTGGTGTCTGAAGGCAAGATGTATATCGCTTACTGAAGATATTTGTTTTTGAATTTAGATTCCCTTCTCTACAACACGTTCCTTACGTTACAACCAAGAAATTAATCTTTGTTTGAGGTGTGAGGTGGCCACCAGGCCCATTGCGAGAGGTCCGATTTCAATGTCCAGTCAATGTATGATGTGGTCTATGCCCTAACACAAATCAAATGCCACTTTTCAAAGCATGCTACATTTAAAGAGTTGAAACGTCCTTCCCGGTGCGGTAGCTACCGTACTAAGGTGGGAGACTAATATGAAACGTTACAGTGGAAAAGATGCAATTGGGAAAATAAATCTAGGTGAATATTATAACCATCAGTGACATTCTCAATGACATCAGAAGTATTTGCTACTAGGTTGCAGATTTGGATAGCTGAAGTTTCTGAATCGTTATCCTCAAATTTTATCATTCTGACTCTGATATTTCTAGACCAATTCCAACTTGTTCATTGCCATAGCACATAGCATCACCATTAATTCTGTTTAGCTTCATTTAAAAAAATGTATATGCATATTAGGCTACACTAAGAAGATTAATTTTTGACATTGACAATTTTCAAATCACTAGCACCCTTTATGACCTTGAGCATTCATATAAGTATTATTCATAGCTAAATAATTACGTACCATGTGAAAAAATGTTTTTTTCAGGCTAAGTACTCAATGCCAACAATAAACTGCTGCATCATACCTAATTGAAAGAAGTTTTCCACCCTCCACTGATTTGACTCTGTGTAGGATTTAGGGCCAAGGTTCAAGCTGCCATCTATAATCTGACTCGCTTCATATTAGATCCATACAAAAATTGATGTAAGTAGGTATGTCTATTCTAGTATTCTTTAAGGAAGTGTTACGGTTGATTGTAGGGTGACTAAGACCGCCGCCCCGCCAACGAGACAAGCAACGTGCAACGCAACAAATTTGTCGCTCGACAAAATGTAAGGGAGGGTACAGCAGTCTGCTGTCCCCACCGCCGCAACTGCGATGCCTCGCGACACCCGTGCATTGCTGCAACACGACTCGCGGCCAAATCGCGTTGCGTCGCTTGTTGCTTTCTGTGGGGCCCCGGCCTAAATCTTTGTATCTCACCTTGGAAAGTTTATCAGGTTGCTTGTCAGGCGGCGTAAAGGAGTTTCCAGCTTTCCTGAAGCTCAGCCAGTCAGAGCAGGGGATGGTTGGCTGGCGCAGCCGTCAGCCAAGTGGCGCTCAGGCCAACCGGGCTCCAGCTATATACAGGTGTAAGGTGGCCCATATCTCTATACCCGCTTGTAAAGTCAGTGGAGCGTATGCCCTGGTGCCTGCTCTTCTGACTTCGCAATGACACCCTTAATCCCAACAAGCCGGGCTTCATGCAAACAAAAAATAAACTGTTGGTGCAGAACACAAACTAGCAATTGCTCTCAGTGCAATAGTTCCTCTGTGCCCGTTGGAGAGCTGAAATCACAGACTTAGTATGTCAGTAAGGCCTTAAAGTACCACTCTCACTAAAGCAAGAAAAAAAAAAAGCTGCAGGAGCAGAACATGGACTAAGAATTGCTACAAGTCCAGTAGTGGCTGCACATCCCTTGCTGAGTTCAGTACAGACTTATGATCCCAAGTCCATTGAGTTCTCCTACAAAATAAAAAAATTTCATATGTGTGCTGAGCAGCTGGGGATGATAAGCCCCGCACTCTGCTCACTCGGGCAGTTCTTGGAAGAACGCTAGCACCCCTAAGCCCGATAGCTTGAGTGGGCTTTATTGTGTACTCCTTTGCAAGCTGTTGGACTCCTTGGGTAAAAGCCTTAATTACAGCAGTGCTTGACTAGAGGACGCTAAATTTTAGCGGTCTTAGGTGCTACTCAGAGGCTTTGCCTCGTGACATATATGGCAACACTGCTTTGAAATATTACTCAATGCTGCACGATTTATGCTTCACTGTCCCTATTGCATGTAACTTGTGAAGTAGGTATTCGTGTCCCCTTTTTGCTCCTTAACCTCACGGTCACTCGTACACGCCTGTTCCAAAGAGCTGTCTCATCTTGGACCTCCGACTATAGACCCATCTCGGTCATTCCTGTTTTGTTTAAAGGTCCTGAAAGGTTGGTTGTGTGGAGGTTGGGTTGCTTTCTTGAGAAGCGAGGTGTCCTTCCTTCGATATATTATGGTTTTCGTATGGGCTTAAGAACTTGTGATGCTCTGCTTCAAATTTCTCATGTGTTGCAGTTTGCACTTGATAGGGGTCATGACGCTAGGTTGGTCCAGCTTCACTTCAGTACTGCTTTTAATCGCGTGAATCACCTTGGGTTGATTCATATGCTCAGATTGATAGTTGTTGATGGTTCAATTTTCGTTGCTGTTAGTTTTTGACTGGTAGACGCCAATGGGTAGTTGTTGATTGGAAGAATACCAGTAGTGAGTTTTTTAATGCGGTATCAGGTGTCCCAAAGGGTTGTGTTCTGGGCCTTTACTGCGGTCTTGTTTGAACTTGTTCATAACTTATTTGTTGTTTACGCGGATGATGTTACTCTGCTGGTTGTTTGCGAGACCCCATGTATTAGGTTGGAGGTTACAGAATCCATTTAGCGTGATTTGAAAGTGATTGATTCCTGGTCTTCTTGGTTCAGTGAGACCTGCTATGATACTGGATGGTGTGTCACTTCCTGTGGTTAATGACCTGGTACTCTTGGGTGTCAATTTTGATTCTAAGTTGACGTTTGAGGCCAACATCCGTTCAGTTGCCTCTCGAGTATCGCAGAAAATCTGTCTTGTGCGGCGTACTTAGGTGTTTCGCTCGGTAGAGTTAATATGACGCTGCTTCAGCTGCTATGTCCTCCCCCTGTTGGAATACCAGGGTTGACAAAAACCATGTTTTTTTTATTGTTTAAGCCAAAATTAAAACAAAAAACTGTTGTTCTTCAAGATTTTGTTTTTTCTTCGAGTTCTAGAAATTTTATCCAGCATTTAAAGGGTTTCCTGCTGTGTGGACACCTGTAGCTAGTTATCTAGAACCTTAGTCACTCAATTTCAACATCCTATTGTAGAAGAATAATTTTTAGATAAAGATGTTACGAAAGAGCAGTTAGCAGAGTACCTGTATTTGCTATAGCTACTTTTAATATGCAAACTGCAGAGATGCTATGAGTTATAATTGCAATATAAAATCCTTTGAAAAACTTGAAAACATTTCCAATTACAAATACAACTTGACAGAAGTAGCAAGCTACTAGCTAATTGACAATGGAGTAATGAACTAAAGAAAGTGAAATAGCTATAAAATTCGTTGAAAACTTTGGAAACACTCCAAAATATATAGACATCTCGACAGATATAGTTTGCTACAAGCTAATTAACAGCAGAGTAATGAACTGATAAACGTGATATAGTTATATGCCTACATCCTTTTCATAAGCTCACTAGATAACTAATAGCAACTATATAACTACTACTTCTAATTTTCAATAGCTTCTAGCATACCAGAATATTTGTAGACATGCATCTCTAAAATTAAATAGCACAAAATTGAATAGGTTATAGGTTTTTAATAAACATTAGCAATAGTTCATCCTAACTGTCATGACAGTCAAACGGATTCCTGAAAAGAAAGACGTTAACTCATCCTTTCAGTTGTGTGACTAAAATTTGATACTCTTTGGAAGTAAAGCTGTTTATTTTGCAATGTTTAAGAATAAAAACCAAAAATGTTTAATAAAAACTAAAAAACATGATATTTTTTGGTTGGTTTAATTCATGATTTTTTATTTGGTTTAAACCAGCCAACCCTGTGGAATACTGCTCCTTAGTTTGGGGTTCTGCTACCGATTGTCACCTGAGTTTGTTTGACAGAGTTGCTCGTCGATGTTTGTTAATGATGCATGGTGTTGTGCCTTGTGATCTGGCGCATTGTCGCGAGTTGGTTTTATTTGCATTCTCTATGAAATAGCTATATAATTGCCGCACTCATCCACTCGCAGTTTTTCTTCCGGAGCCATTTACTCAGGCGCCATGATGTCGTACTAGCCAGTATTCTCGTTCGTTTGTTCCATCTTGTATAGAAGTTTGGAATAATTTTTATGGCTCTGCCTTTTTGGTGCGGGTTTTAGTAGCTTTGAGCAGTTCGTTAACTGAGTGATTCTGTGATATTTGATTCTCTCTTTCTTTCTTCTATTATCGGGCTGGTTGATTGGCTTGATAGGGTAGAGGCGTTAGTCTCAGATTACCAGCTTAGTCTCCAATCACTTGAACACCCCTTCATTAAAAAACTACTGCAAGACAAACTGTTGATGCTAGAAAGATAAGCTAGGGCTCAAATTGTAGCCAAAGGAATGTTTAATGTGTCCTGCAATCGAGTAATTTTTCATGAGTCCACATAGACCCCCTTATGGAAGAGGAGGAGGATGGGGTGATCGGACATAGCAGGCAAGAAGCATGGAAATCGTTAAGTCTCCGTTCAAAATTTAAAGTTTTTAAAAACCATGCCTATCTACAGTTCATTGTAGTAAGTTGGTGCACCTTTTAGCGCTTGGTTTCATATTCTAACATTTGTACTTTTCATGCATCAGGAAGGCGGTAGTCTCCAATCACCATAACGGCCACTGTGGTCGATCGGGCGACCACAGAAACTGCACAGATCGACCAGTCCGACATTAAAGTCCATTGATCGACCACAGTGGTCAACCAGATAACCACAGTGATAGACTGGTCGGTGTATAAGGTATCAACTGCCATTGCGTGTTGCGCATCGTATATTGCGTCAGCATGCACGGCGCATAATGTACCCGCTGTGTGTGCATGTGTATCATATATCGCGTCAGTATGCACGGCGCACAAGGTACCAATCAGCTGCCTGTGTGTGTCACGTATAGCTACTAGCTATATTGCGGCAGTATACACTGCGTATAAGGTATCAGCTGCCTGTGCGTGACACGTATTGTAGCACCATAAAAAAACTTGCAAAGAGTACGTCCCCATTGGAAGTGCTACCCTAACTTACTGAGTTATGTGGCTAACAAACACACAATTAAACCCCGGCAAAAATATAACATCCTAAACGATGGTAATAAGCTTTCAAACATGAACAAGTCACGGATTTGACTTTTAAGTGCATGATTCTTGCTCAAACATGTTTTTCATAAAATTTATGTGGTCGGAGTTGAAAGGTGATTGAGAAAAACTGTCTTGTTAATATCTCCAAAACAAAGTAAAACTGGAGCTCGAAATATGTTTCTAAAATTTATAGTTTATGACCCAAGGAAGGTGCACTACACAGAAGTTCATTTTACTAACCAAAAACATTTTTTTCGAAAAGTTGACTTTTGCACTATTTTTGGGGGGTCTCGTTTGTAAAGGTAAAGGTAAAGTCAACTTAGACCACACCCTCACCTGGGAAACCCACATGCACTTGTTTGTGCTTCGGGTATAGGCCCACTGGCCCCAGACGAGCAAGTGTAGTCGCAGTCGCCCTCGGGTTACGAACTATGGCGCCAATTTGACGGAAGGAACAAATTTGGGCTCTGGGGGGTGGGCCCTCATCTCTGAGGAAAGCAGTTCCGCCACGGCGCCGAGCATGCACACACAACTGCCGAGTCAGCACACCAAGATCTGCAAGAGCTCGTGTGCCTCACGGGGAATCGAACGAGCGATACAAGGTGTTAGAGCTGAGAACGGGAAAAGCCATAACTCCATTTATGGGAGTCAGATCTGTATGAAAATCATTCAGATGTTAGAAAACAAGCATATCTCGCAGCTTCTGTAGCTTTGTTTAATAATCTTCAGGTTTTCTATTTTTCCTTTCTACCAATGTATAGCGGTCAAAATTAATCGGAGTAACTGGCTCGCCCAAAATATCCGATCAGCCCACTTTAACCGTTATAAGAAAGAACTATTACTCAAAAAATAATGTACTTACTCTCAAAAGAAAGTTCAATTCATGCTCCTTCTTTTGATACATAACAATGCTGAGCTATCGTCATTTTTATGGGAACTATAAGGCGCGGGAATTTGTTTTTTTTTTTTTTTTTGCAAAAAGTGATCTGAGACTAACGCCTTCACCCTAACCATATGGAGTTTCCTCCGTTCTCACGTCGCCAGTTTGGGGTATTTTAATAATAATGTACGTCTCCTCAGCTACTTCATATGGTTGTCGTAGATAGGTGGGCTGTTGTTTGAGGAAAGGTTGTGACTAGAGTTCGTTAACGCTACAGCAACCACCACTAGAGCTGCCGTCGCTGCGCCGCACACTCTGGCCGCACAAGACTCCCTAGCCTCCTAACCAATTATGGTCACACCCGTCCTCCTATCCTGACTCCCCTCAGCCACAATCCTTACCTTCTTCACCCTATGGTCTGGCGTCGCTCCTCCGGTACTCAGAGCACCCGGTTACTTCGGTGGCCTAACCTAGACCTGTTCTCAGCAAGAAATGGCGGCGATCCTGATGTTACGGACCTCCCACAGTTACTACTGTGACCAGTGTCCTCGTGAAGGGTGATTGGCTTTCAATGAAGTATTTTGAGTCCCATTCCCCTCTCCTTTTCGGATTCTTGTGGGATCACGTTTTTACCATAGGTTAGGGAAACGGAGAGACTGCTCCGCTGGTCTTACAGACCGTCTAACCGGTGCCAATTGAATCGTAGTTGTGCCGCGTCTCCACTCGCACAAACGGCCTAGGGCTCTTAATACGATGTGATAGCCTGTAATCTATTCTCATGCCTAAAGAAACGTGAACTATTGCTTGTTCCGTTTTATTGGCATTCTCAAATTCTTTGCAGTTTTACAAGAAGCCTGTAGGTTCTTGTACCAAACCATCTCTAGCATTTTGAGGGTAACTTAACCAGTAACCCTAAAGGGCTCTTGAAAAGAATTCTTTATCCAAGAAATGAAAGGTGTACCGATACTATCGGTATCGGCAGGCGACGTATCCGCCAGTTTTTGTGGTATCTGTATCGGCCACGAAAGGGTCCAATTTGCCACTATCACCGATAGTTTTTGCAAAATGAAGAAAAAAACTCAGAGCGGGACGGCTTTCGTTAATCAACGTGCACGCACAGGTAACTAAAAATTTTCAAAGAATTCGATAGCTAATCAGTAAACATTTGCATGTCCAGAAAGTTTCGAAAAATGAGCCCACGAAAGTATTATACCAGCGGCGGCAGTTAACGTTTGTGCTGACTTCGGCCAAAGACGTTTGGAGCGCTGCGCAAACATACATGTTTCTTCAAAGGCAAATTTTGCCAGCATTAACTTTGTTCCATTCTAGCGATGTTATATCTGTAGTAACCGTAGGTAAATGAACTGCAACTCTGAAACTGGAATGTACAGTATTCAACGGTTGTGCTATATGGCGAGTCAGTGGCCCTAGGGTTAGAGTAGTTAGGTTCATACATCATACGTGACCGAGATTCGCGCTTACTTTTATATCTTTGAGACGTCTCTGCTCATTTTTCCACTGCCCAATCTATTTTTGGTACACCGGCCTTACACGACAGTCAGAAGCTGAGGGAACTTGATCAAAGACGTGGAATATTTTGAGCAAATTTTGCTGCTTTACTCCCACGAGGGTATATAGTCTTATGGTGAAATGACAGCAAGCTCCATTCAGGAGCTCAAACAAAACGAAAGTAAATTTGATGAAACCCATTCACTTTGCAATCAAGCGATCTTAAAAAAAAAATGGTGCGAATACGAGAGTAAATTTTGCCAAAACTTTGCTACTACAGTCAGTGTCCTAACGAAAGTGCTCGCATTAGCCCTGCGAATCTCGTAAAAAAAATGCACTATGCTTCATCCTCTTGATTCAACACGAAGGCTTGTACTTGTTTAATTTTCTGGTGAAGCTTAGCTTCTAAAAACTTGCAACTCGTTCAGTTATCATGAGAAGCCATCTTTACATCTAGAGATGATCGTTGTTTTGATCTTCCTCCTTTTTCCGAATTGCTGATTAGTTGGGTGCTCTTCTGGGCTTTGGTTTCGCGATTTTATTGGCAATAGATAAGCGTTTTCGATTGGCTTAATTCCAGCAAAATAATCTCATCCAGTTCGCAAACTGAACTCCTTTGAAACCTTATTCTTGAGACGAACTTTTCATTTTTTACTACGCTGGATCGCTTTCCGGGTGTTACACATGTTATTGATTGGCATGCATCGGCCAAATCAAAACCTACTAATTACATTAACATTGACCAGTCTGGAACTTCAAACACAAACTTTGGATTTGACGTTTGTACTCGTACCGCAAACCGTAGTGGCAGTATTTTTATTACCCAGCAAAAACTAGCCCACATCGCCTCACGAAAAGGCAGGGACATGTACATAAAAAAATATAAAACTTAAGCTCTAGGGCGCTCACATACGTAATCAACCTGCTCGGGACCGCAAGTCGGGAAAGAGGAAGAACAGAAACAGCTTCAGTAGGGGATGGTAATAGGATGTAGAAATGTAGTAAAAAAAAAAAGAACTATATGTCCTGAAACGCTAAGGTAACCTATGGATACCTCTTGACCTATGGATACCTCTTGGATTCACGCTACTGCATAGCATAGATGGACAAAGCCAACTAACATTACCTCATTATCTGCTGCCTATTCTGTGCTCCTGAGAGGGTGTTGGTAGCAACAGACCCAGTGTGCTGGAGAGACCCTAAGTCTCACCCTTGTGAGTTATCGGCAGTCTCAAGGGTAATTGGTGTGTTATGTCACAAACTCAATCCAAACAGGCAAAAAATAAGGCGTTTGGGCTTCTAAATAGGTAGCTAAATCTCGTAAGATTAAGCTTAAAATTGACGAATTTCTGGCCTTCGACATTTATTAACTGAAATCTAATAATAAGTGGCGGATTATATGGTCGAGAATCGACATTAAACAATTAACGCCAATTGGATTACAATAGGTTTATTTCACCAGGAGTAAGCCATTCCTACTGCCCCTGTGTATCCGTCCATTCCCTTTTCATTATTTCATGAAACACTACACTTAGTCTTTGAAGCCTTGAAGATCTGTTTTAGGAAACATCATGTGCATCCTCAAATTGATAAAACATGGGATATATATTTTTTAAAAAGTTTATAATCAACAAAAGATTCACAGTCATTTCGTAAGCTTTAATTCTGATATTGCTTAATTTAAAAAAAAAAAGTATCGGTGATTTTTAAGTTGCTATCGGTGTGTCGGTATCGGCCGATTGCCAGGTAGCTATTGGAATTGGTATCGGTATCAGCAGCGACAGTGGTATCAGTACACCCCTGCAAGAAACGCCAATATCTCTAGGCTATTCTTGTTGAACCAGCTGAGCTAAGTAGTCCGGCATTCCAAGACCGACTACAAAATCTTCCAAACCCTACACTTAGCTCTCTTCAAAGCTTCTGCTACAACCCAAGATCTAGGGCGTCAAGCACCCATTGCGACATCATTGGCCCTCTCAAGCGCCCCAAGCTCAATATTCCCCATTATTCTAGTATTGTTCAACGTACAGATGTACTCTAAAACTATTGAATGCAAGCCTTCAAACCAGCTCTCTGGATCCCCGGGCTGCGAATTTTTTTTTCCTGAACCTTTCAGCAAGTACAGTCTCAATCCAGCCAATGGCGTGGTAGGTCACAGGCCACAGTGGGAGGGGCGAAGGGTGATGCTCAGTGATGGTGTTGCACTCTGATGCATACTCTGAAAACACTATGTAAATAGACTATTTACGTACCGTGAAGTTTATTTTCATAAATAA
>LQNS02278126.1:180807-205676 GCA_001587735.2 Parhyale hawaiensis | reverse complement strand
TTTTGTGAGGTGACTTTGGACATCTGTCTATACTAATCAGTTTACACATAGTCAATAGTCTTTAAACTGCTCGTGTGAGGGCGAAATTTTTATGTAAATAATAGGCTTGGGATTGTTCCTTAATTAACAGAATTTGTAGACAAATGCGATTGTCTTAGAACTATTTGCGGGGGGGGGGGGTAAATTTTTTATCCAAGCGGTGAGTTTGACCCATCTAGATGATGCAGTCAACTACGTCTAGCTTAACCAAAATACTACTTTAGTTGATAATCTGTGGAAATAGTGAGACATTACCTAAACATGAAAAAGTAGGTACACCTAAAAAGTTAAAAATTGTCACTCTCATTATTTACTGCCTTTCCCCCTCCCTATAGCATTGAAATGCGTCTTAAATAGCCTAATTTGATCCTTAGTAACTCCTCTACCACTGGACACTTCCAGATTTCCTGTATGTCAGTTTCATTTTGAGATATAGGCTCTATAATGAAAAAAACCACCCGCGGCGAAATCACCCCGTTCTACCCTACTGTCGTACGCTCGGATGGCTTGTACTACACTCAAGGAGTCGGAGAATATTGTGAAGTTCCTTTCATCGCTGTCTCCAATGAGGAGCAACGCCGTGCGCACGCCAAACAACTCAGCGGTGAAAGTCGAGGTCTCCGGTAATAGCCGGCATGCTCTAGTTTCACCAGTCGTAGTGGCTGCGCATCCAACTCTGTCTCCCGTATTAGAGCCATCAGTATAGATGTGGACAGAGTCGCCGTGTTGATCTCTCAATTGTTCCGTGAAGAGTGTTTTTAGTAAGGGGGGTGTGAGTCTTTCTTTTTTGGGTATTGCGTACTGGGGCAAAAGGTCGAAACTGGTATGCGCCAGGTTGCTTTGTCTCGAAACAGGACCTGGGCCACCTTGAATGGTTCAATTTCCGCTATGAAGGAGAGGGCTTCATAGCCGTTGGAGGAGGGAAGTGTGTACGGAAAGTCTGCTCCCTCTACCCGGTCTCGGCACACACTGTCCCAGGCCGGGGATTGAGGGACTTGTTCTAAGCGGGCTAAGTACTGATAGGTAAGTTGCGCCCTGCGCTGTTGCAGGCAGGGTTCGCCTCTCTCAGCGAGGAGACTTGGTATGGGTGATGTACGGAAGGCTCCGGTGCATAGCCTTAGTGCTGCATTGTGCACAGCGTCCAGTCGACCGCGAATAAGCACTCCAGGCCGTCACGAATAACCGAAACCGCAAAAAACGAACTCGTGAATATCGAGAGATCACTGTACTGTTCGTTTAGTGAGTTTTATACGATATGTTGATAATTTAGATTGTTTCTGCCGCTATATCAGCATTTTTCATTTCGTTAATAACCCATATTCATGTCCTAAAAGGAGCTATTTTGTCAGGTGGGATGCCGAATTAGCCCTACAAAACAGTATGCCGAAATAGCCTGCAAAATGTACCGAAATAGCCCTCCCTGAAGTAAGCAGTTCTGAGCTAGTCTTACGAGATGCTGTTTTGTTTTCCATTTGCAAAGTTAGACGCACGCAAGCAAACTACGATCGAAAATATCCACTTTTTTGCACATGACATAAATAAATGTTCGCCTGAAGACTCTTTTGAAACTTTATGAAACAGGGTTTTTTGCATACTCAACTTTGACCTCCAACTGACTCTTTAATATATGTCTGAGGGGCTTGTTTTTCGTCTCATATTCAAGACAATTTTGTCCCATTTCAAACGGACCTTGTACCATTTTTTCTGCTGTAAAAACTTTTTCCGCAATGAATATAAAACTGAAAACTTTGCCAGGTGCCGAAATAACCCCCGGGGTGATGAAATAGCCCAACCTTAAGGTACACGATGTAAATTTCAGAACAATTGTAGAAAATTGAGTATTTTGCCCCCCCATGCCCCCTCGCATAAGGTACCAGGTGCAAAGTTTTACCAAAATTTTTTTAAAGTCCTCACTTTAATATCCCAAATGATACAAAATATCATTGAATATGTACAATACACTTAGCATTTTTAACTTGATGTATGTTTATACTAGCAAAAATTATTTGGACATGTTTTATGTTTATATCAAATATCTACTAGTTGGACCTAGGAGTCGGAGTTGGAAAATCTTGAGGACCAGGAGTCGAAGTCGGAAATTCTGGAGGGCCAGGAGTCGGAGTCGGACCTTAAACCCTCAGACTCCGCAACCCAGCATCTAACGAAACTTGAATGAACCGGACGAACTCAGGACACCTGTCTGCAGTTTCAGACAAGTCAAGTAGGTTTGGCTTAGATCGACTTTTAGGTCCCAGTTGAACACGCCCTAAAACACCTTTATTGATGTCCTTTGATAATCAATCGACATCCATAAAGGTATGTTATGTACTTTTATTCAGTTTTAGAATTGAAATGCGTGTGAAAAGTGCATGCGTATATTAGACACTGGCCTGTGTGTACAAACTGTACATGATTCCTACGTGCATAGTGTCTCTATCCATCTTTGAATTAAGACTGTAGATTGGTAACAAATTACCACTCACGGAAAAACTAGATTAGAGAAAAAGTGCTGCTTTTTTCGGCCCTTAATAATGGACTTACTTTACACCTACTGTATTACGAAGTAAATAATATGCAGGTCGCACTACGACTCACGATCAAATATTCAGAATGACAGAACTACTAGGCAATCGAGTGTAGATCATCAATCATTTTTGGTCGCTTCTAACACGACACGATTCACAACGACAAAGCTCAAGTTCCTGCCAAACAGTTCCACACAAGTTAAGTCAAGTGTGCATGGTTTAGCTTGACTTTTAGGGCCCAAATCGAACACTCCCTTAGTCCCGCTTGATTTAAGCTAAGTTCATTGAGTTTGTGTCCCAATGAAACGCGCATCAAGTTAAATTGCAGGGCGCTCATCATTACATCGAAACCATTTATTTCTTTATGGTACATCTGAATAGTGTGAGTACAATGATGGTGCATCATCAAAGGTATGAAAATATATAGAACGCTTTTTGTGATTGATTTGAATGTACAATGCCTTAACATTTTTATTTACCTAATTCATCGTAGCAAGATAAGCGTAATGTGTGACCAATTCCTGTATCAGCTGACCAGTGTCTACATACAATGTGTGTGTATGTTACAACGAAGAAGCCGAACCCAGCATACTGCTTCTGTAGTGAGATGATCAGCCGTTTCAGAAAAGGGTTAGTTTAAATCAGATATGTTTCGGTGAAATAGGGTAGGATAGGATTCAGCAAGGATTGCGTTAGCCTAGGTTAGATTAGGTACGGCTAGGCTAAGTTATGTCAAGTTGGAGAATACAGAACTGAGAACGTGACCTATGTAATACATCAGAAAGTAAACGTTGTAAACACTGCTAACAGACAAGCAATTTTCACATGCTGCTCATGTCTAAGCAAAGTTCAAGTAGCTACATCACATACTGTAATTGATGCCTATTTATTATGAAAATAAACTTCACGGTATGTAAATTGTGAATTTAAGTAGTTTTTTCATGGACACATCTGAGTGCAACACCATCACAAACCGTCACTCTTCGCCCCTCCCACTGTGGCCTGTGACCTTCTACGCCATTGGCTAACTTGAGACTAGCGTATACATGCTGAAAGGCTCGGGAAAAAAAATTCGCCGGGGCGCCACCAGGCTGATGGCTGCGCCACCCGGCTAGCGCCTGCTTCGAGTGGCTGAGCTCTTGAAGAGTTGGAGACGACTCTCTGCCACCTGGCTAGCAACCTGAAAACTTTTCGTTGGAGACACAGGGGTTTAAATCACCCTGCAACCTAATGAAACGGTTTTGAAAAAGACTTTAATCTACATATTTGTAACGTTTCTTGCCAGGGATCTATTTGTGAACTGAGTCAGCTTCAGGAAACCAGCTCGAGCCCTGAATGTCTTACACGGTGTCAAATTCATTATAGCTAGTTGGGAAAGAAGGCATTCAAGGCGCCCTTGACTTGTCTAGAGTGCAAATTTTTATGGAAGCTATAGTGGAGTGCTGTATTATTTGTACCATTTGGGATCTGAAATTATTATGTAAGCTATAAAACATAACTAGAATTCGGTAAAATTTTACTTGTCCAACTAGGTACTCTTTTAATGGTAAGCACATGGAATAAGTCAAACAAAATATGTTCATGTTTGCAATATCTTCTCAGTGTTACAACTCAAGACAAAAATTCTAAACAATTTATTAAATATTATTGATTTCCTAAAGTGGGTCTCCAGAGTTGGAGTGAGGCACTAAATTTCAACTCCAGCGCTGACTTGAGCCAGTGAGTTTCTGACCCCACCCCAATTCTTCCAACTTCACCACCCTGGTCATTACCTACTATTGTGAATACTGCTTGGTTAGGCTTATGTATTTCTCAGGTATCTTTGGTTGGGAATTATTGGTATTTGTTTGTCAACTTTTTTCGTATTACCGTTTTTCCTGGGATTTGTAATCAACAAAATTACATTTGTTGATAATCCAAGTAGTTGCTATTTTGGCTGTTTAGGTAGAGGATCTCTGTAGGCCCTTAAGTAACACATCTCTTAGACTCTTGTAGATACTGATATTACTGATAGGATTGAATCGAGCATGCGCTTTGAAATAATGCCTAGACCTGACATCAAAACCTTCATAATCTATAAATGTATTAAAATTAAAACTTTAGTTGAACTGCATTATAATCATGCTGACTGTCATTGTTTCTAGTTTATATGGTGGATTATAATGTTATTATGTAGCTAGTAGAAGAAAGACGCACCGGTAACTGCTCGTACGAGGAAGCAAAGAATGTAACGAGAGGACTGATGAAAACGGAAAAATCGCTGTAAATTGCGAATCCCCTTAACCGCATAAATAAATGAAGAAAATACTGTATATACTAATTGAGCAATAAACAGTTATCTATAGAAAATTGCAGTGGAGGCTGACTGGTGGAAACTTTCACAGCACTAACGACGAAATTTGGGCCGGCATGGCTACCTGGTTTAACGTCTTCTATGAACTAAGCCTTATTTACACTTTATATTCAGTTCACAGTGCACTTCACTAAACATATGTAAACATAATACCATATTTTTTCCACTTAATTCATTAAATTTCTCGCTTTTGACTGACCAACTACCTGAGCTGCACCCACACTCAGAACACGGTAAAATGGCTGTCGTCAAGTGCAGAACGTTTGAGCAATAACTATTACTTAGGTTTGTCTTCGTACAGAATGTACCGTGATCTGCTTAGATTTTAGTAAGAATTAAGAACCTAACCTGTGAAGGCCTGAGGTCCGACCCTAAAATACTTAGACTCGTCGATGTGATGCATTCGGCTGCATGTGGTCACAGCTAAGTTTTATTTTATTTCCATTGAGTCCTCCCGATACACTCTTTGCTCCCGGGTTATTAACTATACCTATTATATTCAGGGTAGACACTGCCTGTCTACTCTCAAAATTTTCCAAATTTCTTGTTTTTTATACAGCATCCAATGTTCAATTCTTTACCGCCTACTGTAGTTACTCATTTCAGGAAATTGTGAATAATGCTGTTCCTACGAAAACTGATGCCTAATTCAGACATGGAAGGATTAAGCTGTCATTTTTTTCAGGATCCAATATTACGCGATGCATTGCTTGACATCGGTCTCAATCACTGTCTACTCAAGGAACAAGTGAACATTATTATCAGCCCCACCATCCACAAGTACAAATGTTCAAACGATGGTCACGAAGATGATGATGCTGCTCAGGTCAATCAAGCTGCCACTGACTGTGTGCCTCCTGGTTTACCTCCGGCACAAGCAGAAGAATCGCCACAGAAAACGTCACCTCGCATTATTCAATCCACCACTGGGGTGCCTCCATCTCCTAAAATAAAAATTCCTCAAGTTGCATGCGCACCTGCCGTGACTAGAGGCAGCAGTAGCCTGGTAGATGCTCTGACAGACACTCGGTCTCCATCCTTGGTGTATCACACCCCATTATCCGCTTCTCACTGCCCTTCTGCTTTCGATCAAGTTGAAGCATACATTCCATCTTCAAGATCTTCATCACAAGAGTCCTTGTCTTCATTTAAATCTGTGCCTCTAGATAGCTCTCATTATCAGACTCCTTTTGGAGCATCGTCACCTCCGATTGGCAAGTTGGTTCGTTCTCGTTCTTACTGTACCACAATGCCTATCGACTCGTCTGGAGTTGTACTGACAACACCTTTTGCTGACCCAATCTTAGCTGATAGAACTGCCTCCACTTCCACCAAACAACCCAGAGTACCAGAACTGAGTGATATAAATTTAAGCGCCGTTCTTGAAAAGAGTACTTCCTCCTCCCACTCCTGTGATTTGCAGTTTCTGCGTTCCGAAAATATGGCACCACTGGATGAGGTAGCATCTGATGCATCCGAGTTGGACATGTCAGCGGTAGATGCTGACCAAAGTTTGAACTCTGTTACTGCCAAAGACACTTCCCCTTCTGAAGCAGCTGCAAGTTCTGAGTCCCCTACAGAATGTAAAGGATTCATGGGTACACTGTTGCCTCATGTTAACGGCGTTGTACTGTATGCTGTCACCAAAGAGCACTTTACTCCCCAGGTGAGTGTTCATTTTCAGTAGTTTGAAGTTGGATGAAATGTGCTAGTACATTGGGACATGGTGAAAGCTAAACTGGTTCCGTGCGGAAATAATCTAACTGTCTATGCAGTTGTACCTAGTATCCTAAAGATTGAGCCGACTACCAAAGATTAGCCAAAAGATGCAACAGTTCCGTTTCTGCATCCTGTGGTCTAAGTTTCAGAAATGGTGTCGTAACGCATGCCAAATAATGGCGACCAACCATTTTTATACATTATTGGAAAAGATTATATCAGGAATTCAATATTTTCACAGAGTAACTGTAAAAGTAATATGTATGCTGTGCAAAACCTTGAGGTTCTTCACAAGGGAAAGAAACTTCGGCCTTTTGCTGGATTTCCGTGAGTTTTCTTCACATTGAATTATTGTCAGAGAGATTTGACCGGTAATAGAATAGACATTGGATTTAAATAGGTAGCTATTGATAGTTGTTGAGACGTCAATTATCCAAACTTACCTGTATGAAATGAACGTTAGCTATCCTGCTACGGATGCCGCTGTGCAGTGACCAGACTTGACCCAGGTCATGCTGCTGCACCATGGAACCTCTAGATTTTGAATGCAGTGGGGCAAATCATCGCCCTGGTCTGTGGTATGCTTCGGTTGTCCTAGTAACCTCCCAAGGTGCACGTTTTGTCTCACTGCAGGAATGACAAGCCGTTTTTCCCGTAAGGCATGTCACTTGCCACTCCCCGTGTCTGTATAATGTTATTATTGATACTGGTATAGTGTGCAACGACCGATTGAGACCACACGCCCAGTCTGCTCTGTGTGTGTTAGATTTAGCCAACAGTAAAACTTATAAAAGGGCTTAGTTCTCTCTACTGTAGCTGCAGAGACTGGGTCCTCACCTGTACAATGCTTAGTGCTACTGAACAGCTATGTAACACTCTGATCTACAGCCGCCCCCTACAATCCCTGCTAGGTACCTGGTCACCAACTGCCTTCTTCCTATAGCCTACCTATGGTATTTTAGATAACCTGACTCAAATACGTCGCCACCGCTCCTTCACACACCACGAGGACTAGCTATCCTTGCTCACAAATTACTCCTCATGCCTCTATAGCTCTTCCGCCATCCTTGACACACATACCATAATTGATATTTTTCTAGTGAAACTGACTGACCTCATAATGAACTAATATATGTATACGGCCTGTACATTTATTACCTGGAATGCGAAATCCCACAGAATTACGCATACAAACTCTGAAAATATGTTCTAAGTCATGCAGCAAATTTTCTACCTAGGACATTCTAGCTCGGCGAATCTCGGCCCCCTTTTGTGCTGGCCACTGCTTTGAGAAATGGCTGGAGCTCTCCAACCCTTAATATCCCAATTTCAGCAGCCAATCTGATGATGTGACTGGCTGACATTCAGTTCTTCGATGCAATTAAATGGCTTGCACCACATCATTATCTTATTGAAGCATAATTAAGCTGGCTCCCGCAACCTGCCGCAAAAATTTGACGTTCTAACGTTCAAGTCGAGACAAAAACTTTAGGGGCTTGGTTAATTGGATGCCGAGTTCTATATTCATCAAATCCAATAAGGAATTGATAATGTAATATTTAGTATGGGTGGACAATATGTGCAGCTAAGACAGTTGAGATGTACAGGATAGGCAACCCGTATCGCGATAGCCGATGCCAAAAAATCCATATCGCGATAGCTGACAATTTTTCAATAAATCTGTTGCTGATAGCGATAATCAAAACGGATGACTCTAAAATTGTACAATAGCAACTACAGATTCAAAGTTTTGTTTAGGTAAAAAAATCCAAAACTAAGTATATTCTGATAATTTAATATTAGACGTATACATCATGGTAAGACATAAACGTGCTCATTGTAACCTTTCTTAACTTGAGGGCACTAAATTCTTTCCCGACAGAGAGCCCGCTTCTCTCAAAGCCGTGAAAGTCTAAAAACAAAACTCACCGCCAGTGTCATCTCCGTCACATAACTCTCAAAGCAAGCAAAAGTCAGTCTTTTTGTGTTGACTTGAACGTATACTGTCTAAAGCGTATTCGAAGAACTCTGACTATTATGATACTAAAACAAGTGTTGAAAAATTTATCATGTTTATGGTTTGCTATGAATTTTCATTATTGAACACACTTTAGTTAATATATAATTTGTTATGAAAGATGTGCAACCGCCAACTTAAGGGGACCATACGCTCAAAAAAACCTTCCTATTATCGAAATTTGTTTTTTCCAATAAACATTAGCTATACATCAGACGAACTCGCAGGCAAAATTTTAGACTGTGTAACCCTACGTGGGTAGAGTAGGGGCTGAGGGCGGGGGGTGACGTTTTTTGTAACACTTCATTTCATTCAAGGCACTTCATTTGCTGCTCTTGCTTGTGGTGCAGGCTTTGCTGCGAAATATGCCTCATGCCTGTAGGATTGATAGTTTCCATTGCATGTTTAAAATCATCCACTGATGAATGTGCAACAATTCATAATCCGAAACCACGACGTACTGTTTTATTTTTTATTTCTTGCAAACCAATGTTACCTATTAGGTAGACAGTTGCTAGTAGCATTTAGTGGCTGTATCCAGAAGAAATTTGCCCAAAGGATCTCTACAACTTCTTTGCTCTCATCCGCTGCACTACGGTGCAAGATTTTCACTTTGCATGCACTCCTAGCACCATACCTAAGGGTCACCAATTACGCAGGCATATAGCCATCGCATCAACATACAAAAGCATCGTCATTACTTGTCCTCTTGCAGCTCTATTTGAACACCGTGCGAAGATGACGACGCAAATTGAAAGTGTCATCAGCGACGTCCACTGCTTATTTCACGAGCGACTTGCTTGAGCACAGATATATCATTCGTCAAACATTGAACATCATGCCTACACTATGCACTCGCTGAACGACAGTACTCGGAGTAGCATAAATAACTATGACAAATCAAAGATGTGTCTAACGGTGTTGAAATAACTGTAGGCGCCAATATTGCCTTGCTAATAGAACATGGTTATATAGAGGCCGAGGATCGTCACTTCTGCAAAGCTAGAAAGCAAGAGAATGCGACAATGCTAAGCATCTGCTCCTTTGCATTCGATATATAGAACTGTGGAACACTGCAGCAGGTAGAATTCTGCAAGGGTCCCAAGATGACTTGACCTGCCCAAACACGGGGCTTATTACAGCACAGCGTGTCAACAAGACTGACGCCAGTTGGAGAATGAAAACCTGTCGTCAGCAATGAATAGCCGTTGTGTTACGTCAGAGGAGATCCAGAAATTGACTTGTTTCTTGAATTCGCACATTATTATAACACCTCATGAATAATTTGAGGCATTCTAACTTCAGAAAATGTGTGTGTTTAACGGTCCACAGTGAGCTTCTGTATGTTTCTTCCAGAAGCATGCGGTTTATACCCAAACCCTATGTAACTCTTGTCATGCTTGACAAAAATTGTGTTGAATTCCTTGAAACGATTTTTCAATAAAGTGAAAACTTATTTGGTGGCTGCTAGTTGAGTTTCCAGGAAGTACCTAAATGCAAATCCTTGCTATTACTGCATAAAATAGTTTGCGGGTTGTCGTTTTATGTAATAGCTTAAAATACCGTACCCTCGGAGATGCTGTTGTAGAATTGTATCCGCCACATCTGGACGTAATGTAACTATCTCTTGGAAGAGTGGTATGCGTTGGAAGTATCTGTTCCTGCCAAGTGATTGTGTCGAAGATTCAAAGAGCTGTCTTTTGCTTCACATCCGCAGTACTCATGGTTCCAATGTTTTGTTATATCCTCGTAAGTTGTAGGCGCTACACAATTGTGTATCGACCCAAATATTTATCAAGTTGGCCAATGCGTCAGCTGGTGTGGCAAGTGCTACATACTAATCTGATATCTCATCAAATTTTGAGTCCATCAGAACCCAGAAAGTTGAGCACTTTTCTGCTGTTAATATGGTCGCAGCAACACTTTTTTTAGACACAGAGTACTAGTTGCCTACTTACTGGTACGAGAACACTCAAGTGAACTCTCTTCGAATGAGTTCTAAGCAGCCAGGCCTGCCTCTGGCAAGTTTGTAAGGGGCGCTGGGCGCCAGGCTCACTTGTAATTTGGATGACGGGGAGGTATAGACACTCCACCATGCATATGGACGTCACATTCTTAGTTTCTAGGGTGAAAAAGTTACGTAAATTGTCTAGTGCGGGATGCCGTTTATGTCATCAGGAGACAAATATGGTGACATGGGATTGGATGACAGCCTCATGTATGCCAAGAAGAGGTGCGGTTTGTGATGTTCTCAGACTGTATCCATAGCTATAGAACCCATGTCTTCTTTCTACACATAAGTTAATTGAGTAATGCTCTTTATTCAGTATGCTCTGGAGGAAGAGTATACTTTATAGTGAAATGAGTATGATAAAATGGGATACTATCCACCATTTCTCAGAGCAGGCCAAACAAATACTGTAGTACCGTATGCAAAAAAAATTGGCTTATCACCACCTCCTTCTAGCTTTTGCTCAGGAGTCGGCAGCATAGTTGTCTTGCTGACCTCTGGTGCCAATGAGCCGGATTTTTATGAAATGCTTATGTAAGTTGGAGATGAGAAGGCTAACTCGCACTTGATGACACTTTCTGTTATTACCTCTGCCAAGGAGGTTATGTTTTCGTCGAGTTTGTCTGTCTGTTTATTTCTCTGTCTGTCTCACCAAGATGACTCAAAAAGTTATGGACGGATTTTGACGAAATTGACAGGGATTATTAGCCATGTTTGGAGGAACAGATGATTAACTTTTGGTGAAGATCCGTCCATCTGTTTGTTTGTTTACCTCATTTTTCTCAGTACCATAACTCATTAAATTATGGAGGGATTTTTATGAAATTTACTTGAGTTGTTAGGTAACTATATCACAAGGAGTAAATGACCAAATTTTTGTGATGATCTGTTAGTTCGTTCATATGTTTGTTACTGTGTTTGATTTTAGGTTTGTTAGTGCAAAAATAAAAAAAATTTTGAGTAAATCTTTATGGAACTTACAGGAATTGTTGGTAAAGTTAAAAGACATAAATGATTGTAGTTTGGTGCAGATAGGCTGATTTGTTTCTATGTTTGAATTGTGTTTGTTGTAATGTTTGTTACCAGCATAACTGAAGCAGTTATGAAAGTATCTTCAAAAAATTGCAGAAACTGTTTATACTATTGAAAGGCACAAATGATTAGGTTTTGGAGTTATTGCAAAAGAAATCATTGTTTCAGAGCCAATCTGACTTTTTTCGTTACAGTTGGCGGAGGTATGCGCTCTCAAAGTGCTCTAGTTTCAGTGCTACTTTTGCAGTATTTCTCAACTTCTTATCATTTTTCCACGCATAGGACTTCCTCATCAGTTGCATTTTATTTTCTAGGACTTGGATGAGCTACAGGAGATACGAGATCACTCACCGCAGTGCGCTATAATGTTCGTGCGTGTTCCTCCTATACGTGATGCTCTCACTGTTGCAGCATCACGTACGGAGCAGCGCCAGGTGCTTGTAGACATGGGCATTCTCCCGCCTCTTTGCCCCTTAAGTCCTGATCTCGCAGAAGAGGCCAAAGAGTCTGTAGGCTCGCTTGGCAGCTCCAAGCGAGCCAAGCGCCCTCGTGGTTTCCGCAGCCCCGATTCTCCCAGTCCCCGGAAGGGTGAAGGTGCAGGAAGCACTCCAGCTTCCCCTGCAATAAAATTTAAAGCACCCGTGCAGACTCCAGACACTTCTGCAGAAGCTGTAAGTGGTGAAGAAGTGCCATCACCGCCACTCTCGCCTCCTGCTTCGCCACTCTCGCCTCCTGCTTCACCACTCTCGCCTCCTGCGCCGCCGGGCAATGAAGGAGCTGCTTTCACAGATGGTGCTCAGCCCACTTCACCTCCAGAAGTGCAGCTTACTCCACAGAGTGTGCATGCTGCTGGACATCCTATGGTATTTGCTATGGATAATACACCAGGGAGGGACGCTCCTAGTGCTATGGACGATGTTAAACCTAACAGAGGAAAAACTGTTAAATTCAAAGATGAATCTCGCACTGAAGACAAGAAAGGAGCTGGAAAATCATCTCCTAAACCGGCTGAACCGCGCCCTCTCAAACGTGATAAGAATTGCATCATGGCCGGAAATTGTAATGAGGGATTTTCTGGAGAAGCATTGAAGATGATACGGAAACACACGAGTGATATTTACGAGTTGATGCAGCAACAACGTGATGCTGTCTGCCTGCAACAAGACACTTGTGTTGTAAAGGCTCCATCGTCTGATCTTGCTGCAGGGCCTGTCGCCATTGACCAGAAACGGTCCATTATTAAGAAGCACCCCGTGAAAAATTGGTGTAAGATGCCTGACGAAATAATGAGGGTACTTACGGAGGACTTCAACTTTTTCAGTGAAGATAGCGGTGCTAGTGCTCATGCCAGTCACTGTCATCTGGAATGGGAGGACCTCAACATGTCTGAGCTGAAACGTAATCCATTCGCGACTGCGTACAGCAGGACGTCGTATGCCCGAACAGAACCGGCGCCTGTCCATTACGACTCCAGCAGTTACCTCGACAGTTACGATTGTGATGACACCACGCAATGTACTGATGATGCCGGTGACGCTGTCTGCTCAGAGCTGTGTGTTGAGTGTGCCATAGTCGAGGAGTTTGGAGAGTTTGAAAAGCTCCATCTATGGACCAAGCGGATCTTGCGCAGCCACATAGCCTACACTTCTGAACTGCTCGGCAAGGTAAGCTTCTGCCTGCAGTCTTCTTGAAACAGATCTCGCATCAAATTATTAGCCCTATATTGAACTACTGTGTCTTTCTCATGTGTATATGTGGACCAGCATCATTGTTTTGTTAGCTTACTGGCAAAAAATGATGAAATTTAATTCGTAATTCAGTTATGCCCATTGTACAAGCGCGTGCCCAAGTTAAGATCAGACGTTGGGACCGTACGTCGTTCAACTTGAGAATTTTTCAGAGGGTACCTTGGTTACCGACTATAATTGTGTAATCAGGACGACGTACAAGCTGAACGTTCGTTGCTAGTTGAGCCTGCGAGTACGTAGCGTGGCCCGGGCATAAGAAATCGAACACACTTTACAAATGTGTTTTGTTGTGTTGGCACAAATCTCTCATGTATACGTGAGAAGCAACGAGTACTGTTATGATTTGTGTTGTGCTAGTGGGAATGTGTTATGTGTGTGCAAGTTGTGAAAAAAAGAGCGTTATTTCTCTAAGTTGGTAGCCTATGCACCTACTTATATACTGAGAGGTAGTTACCAGTCCTGTAATATTCCCCGCATGGTCTTCTGCTTCTTTCCGTGTTCAATGTTTCCATCGTGAGGCTACTTTTGCAGCCATCTTTGTTTCTCAATCATTTCCTGAACAGTTAAGTCATCAGTAAAACAAAATTGTGTCAAATTATGACCACTGTTGATATGTCTCTCACTCGGAGGCTATCCTCCTTCTCTTGTAAACGAAAGTGTGCTCAAGTAGGCTATCTGTCGCTCTGGTTTATGTCTTCTTTTCATTTATGCGGATCTTTTACAGTTATTTACTGTTGTGGCCCATCTGAGATTCCGATGTAATATGTGTGCCTATAAGTTGGGTACCTATTCTGGCTAAATCCAACCTATCCTAACCAAGTTTAACTTTTCTTAACAAACCAAACCTTTTCTAATTTAACTGAGTATAACTTAAGGCATACTTAGAGGTTGGCACGTACTCTACGAAGGCGCATTTTGTTGTACATTTGTCCTTGCGAATACAATGGTTGGTGCTCTTAACTAATTCTGTGTGTATATCTTAACCCTACCACCACTGTTACAGGTACAAGGGCGATGCCTGTCCAGTTTTGTGGTGTTTGCTTTCGAGTTCTCCCGTCAGCTGCAAATTGCCCCGCGCCGCCTTGCGTACGCCCGCCAGCAGGAGGAGCAGCTGTACAGCGACCTGCTCGCTGCGGCCCGAGACAAGGAGGAGAACATCCGACAGCTCATCGCCAAGACACTTGAAGACGACCGCAGCGCCCTCATGCGTACTGCCGTCAACTGCCAACTGCAGGGTAAGTAACATTTTTTTGGGGGGCAGGCTCAAACTGAAAATTTACAGTTCCTGTAAATTGGTTTCCATGTCCAACACCCTAACTAATCAGACTGTTTTTTTTTTATTAAGCATTACGTGCAAAATCCTGCCCAGACGTATTGCAATTTCCGCCTCTGTTTAACGTATGTTGCACGAAAATGCCATGCGCCATTCGAAGCTTTTGTCCCAGTCATAACCCTAAAAGCAATAACGAGTGTCAGGAGCCCGTTATAATAGCCAATAATAAGAGCAGCAATTGCCAATATTTTCATTATTTTAGTTTATTCTTATGATATCGAGCTTTCGATTCGTCTTGAAGCATCTTCAGGAAAACCAGTAAGATGTTTTGAAATTTCTTGCAACTAAGACCATCTCAGAAGTATCTTACAGACCAAAGAATACTATCCTTTAAAATCTATCTGTTGAAATAAAAATTCCAAAGAAGAAGTATGGTTATTTAGGCTCAGGGATTGCTCACGAATATAAATTGTTTCTAAGCGTTTCAAGTCAAATTGGTGACAAGACGATCATATTCCAAAGTCCTCAACTGTTATTTGATTGCCAGCATCAAGGAAATAGTAAAAAAAAAAATTCCTATCGATGTTAGTGGTTCGCTGTCCACTTCTGAAAGAAATACCTTGATGCTGAAACATTCTGACCTTCATTTGCTTCTTCATCTCTCCTATATAGGAAGCAGAACACCGTCTGCATTGATACTTATAGGCGTGTGACAGACGAAGCAAGCGAAAGAGGCAACTTGTCTTTGAATTTGAACAATGAGCTAATTGTTATATTTGGTTTCAATATGTGAATCTAGAGATGTGGATAGAATCTTCCTAGAAGAAGCGTAATGGGAAGGATAGGGAGAAACGTTCCCATATTTCGACTTTCATGTGCAACAGGCTTGAGGTTAGACGCAGTTCGTAAGGATTAAGGGACAGGCGCTATTTATGGGGTAGGTTAGGTTGAGCTGCATTGGGTCGAACTAATGTGAGTTTTAGTAGCGTAGGTTAGGATTGCTTTATTTTAAAAAGTGATAACATTAACTAACTGTTCAAATTCCACGGGTCCCGCTACTATACTATTTTTGAAATAAAGTACATATGTACATTAAGGATGGACTATTGAAAATGAATGGGACAATAGGGCTGATGACCTATACATGACCTACAAAATAAAATTATTCAGTAGCCCAATGAAACTTTACTGGCGGGAAATCATAGACTACACCAGAAAAATGAACTGTGCCACTGATAACGAATGCAATGAAACCAAAGTAATGGTAGCTAAACAAAAATTCAAGGAAAGCTGCTAAATAAACTGGCTAAACTCAAAAAGCAGTATGGTCGCCATGGAGAGTGAGAGCAGGCCGTCCTTTGGGAAGTCAGCAGACAGTGTCGCAGTACGAGCCCGCACACAGATTGGCTTACCAGCATGTTGCAACACAGCAAGACACACCACACTCTCTGGTCCCCACTGACTGCTCTGGAGAGTTAGGATACGATTTGTAAATAGCTACATGTTGGAATGATTAAAGCAACTGACTGCGGCCCCTTTTGATGGGAATGCACCATATTAAGTAGACTGCAGTATGTAGTAGTTATAATTCTTACTGGTTGCTCAACTCAGGGATAACTCGTGGATATCCATTCACTCTTGATAACACACAGAAATTAAATGAATAAGACAATGAGATATAAAAACATAACAGAAGAGGCAGAAGAATCGTGATATAGCATTAATGAATTACGAATGTCATCAATAGCCACGAACGTACAAAGATCATATATCATGATATTGACCCTAGAACTGTATTAGGAATGCACGGGTGCAAGGAAATCAACTCGCCTAAAAAGAGCCTTGAAACATCAAACTGATCCAGCAGTAGATTCAAAGTCTTCATGCAGTTTCATACATGCAATCAGGCAGGGGAGTGATATGGCTATAATCAGGCAACACTGCAAAGACTGTGCTTCATTCAGTATAACGTACATACAGCATAAACAGTGAATTGTAAATTCACGCCAGTAAAAGCTCAATCAGTATGAAACAAATGTGCACGAATAAACAGAACTTCTAACAGGAGTTAGGCTATGTTACCACATTTTCCTTGAAGAAAAGTGGTTATCGGAGCAATGGAAACAGTGACACAAGATACAGTGGGTGAAATAAATATTCATACACCAATAAATTGTTTATTTTAAAAAGCTAGCAAACCAAAAATAAAGATATTGATTCTGTATTTGTATTTAAGTGTTATCAATTGATATATGTCAACAAAACCAAAAATTGTAATTAATTCTATGTATAAATTATATAATGTTTCACAGCTGGGGTTGAAAAATGTATTCGTACAAAACGATTTTTTTCATTTTAAAATTGATTCGACTGTTCAAGAACTTTCCAGAACCTTCTAGATTTCACGTTTGAAGTTAATTATACTCCCTCAACAGCTTTGAGGTCATTATTTTGTGCGACATTGTAGAAGAAGGTTGTAACCATGGTAAAAAGCAAGGAGCTTACGAATTCTGTAAAAGAGTTGATTATTAAACAATGGAAATAAGGCTAAAGTTATAGGCAAATATCACAGAGCCTCAAAATACCGTTTACCACCAGCAGGTCATTTATCGAGAGGTTTAAAAGTTTAGAAACCAACTTAGGTCTGGCAGGCCGCGGAAGATTTCCTCTAGAGCTTTAAGAAAAATGGCCAGGAAAGTGTCCAAAAATCGCATAACTACTCGCTAAGAGCTTCAGGAGGACTTGCTAGCGGTAGGGATAAGTGTTAGCTTCCATGCAATAAGCCACGAACTGCACCAAAACCGCTTAAGTTCTTGAACTACTCGAAGAACTCCCCTGCTGTCGAAACGCTATAGGGAAGCTAGTCTGAAATTCGCCCGTGAGCACCAGGACAAGCCTGAGTTATTCTGAGAAAACTTGTTGTGGTCAGATAAGACTAAAATAGAACTATTTGAATGAAATTCAAAGAACCAAATGTGTGGAGGAAAGACGGAACGGCATTCGCACCAAAAAACACCATTACCACTGTAAAATTTGGTGTTGGTAACGTTATGATTTGGGGATGCTTTTCATCACGTGGGATGGGTACGGTATCATTCATATCATAGTAGAGAGAATGGGCGCTCACATGCATCAGAGCACTTGAGAGTACAATTGCATGCGTTCGTTCAAAAACTTGCAAGAATTCGTTTTTCAACAGGACAACGACCCAAAACATACAGTGAAGACCACGAAGAAATGGTTCACCGATAATCGTGTACAACAATTAGAATGGCCAAGCCAGTCTGCGAATTTGAATCCAATAGTTATAAAATTTATGGTGATTTTTTACATTAAACATTAATGCGAGGAGGCCGAAGTCCATCCGGAATTCAAAGAAATCTGCATGCAAGAAAGAATGGGCTAACATCCCTCTGGAAACACGTCAAGGCTTGGTAAAAAGATATAGACAGAGATTAATTGAAGTTGATCTGAACCACGGCTTCGCCACAAAATATTAAATATTGTTTTTAAAATCATTTTTTATATTGTAAAAATACTTTTCCAACCCAAAATGCATTAATTGTTGTATAATTTCTATTACTGTATATCGCACTTTACTTGTTTTGTTGTTGCGTGTGTATTGCTTAGGTAAAGCTACAAATACTGTATCAATATATTTATTTTTGGTTAGCAAAAGTTTTTTAAATAGCTAAACAATTTCATGGTGTGCAAATTTTTATTCCCCCACACACACATTATATAACTACTCAGAAGTAAAACAGTCAATCCCTCACATTGCGGGTCTGAGGGCATCATAATTGAGGAACAATTCTTAGACTTTTGTTCTGTAGAATTTCCACGGGTTACGCCTAATGCAGTAGCTATTAGATAGGTACCTATGTTAAAATTTGGATGATACGGGTCTGAGATATCACTGAAGTACATTACTTCTGTTCCGTGGAATTTCCACAGTTTCCAGCTAGGATAGATTATAGCTCCTCCTAACCACATTGCTATAATCCACCTTTAATTTATATTGCTATACTTTTTTCAGCTCCTACTGATGCTTACTAATGATGTCACTGTTGATGTGTTGTGCACAGGCCCGACTGCAGGCTGGGAGTGGGCAGTGCAGGAGGCAGTGCTGCGCCACATCAACAGCCGTGTGGGGGAGCAGTTAGTGTGTAGGGTGCAAGGGCTGCGGGAGAACTGCTTGGGAACGTTGAGTCGCTGCCTCGCTCAGCTCGAGCACAACTGTAGCACAGGAGGCGAACTGCCCGGCGTGTCGCATGCTCTCAAGAAGGTTAGCAAATCCTGCTTCTTTGCTACTGTACTAATGGGGGGGTCACACGATAGGTTTCTGGGGCCGGATACTCAAACGTCCAGTAATGTTACGGTAACGTGTACGGTACATTTCTGTGAAGACGTGCCGATGCCACTGCTCTTGTCTTATCACTTCTTGTGATAAGAATTATGGTACAACTTGAGCCATTATATCTCTGCATTTTTGCCTGCAACTGCAGTTGCTGTAAACGTGACTTTATATGGCGTTTGAGCCTCCAGCCCCTGGTCTCCGGACACACCAGCAGTGAGCGTCCCCGTATCTTGATGTGCCCTACTAAACACAGCTGTGTGCTTGTCAGAAGATGTGCTCAGCTGTTAGCCATTGCGTCAGCCAGCGCAGCGAGTGTCACTAGTATTGTCGCTGTCCGTAAACCCGCATTGGTCGGATTGTCATTGTCATGTATGACTCCGCTATACCTCATTATTGGAAATGCCTGCAGTGTTCGAAGTACTGTTGTATCACTTGCAGGTAATGCTTGGTGATATTGCTTTGTAGTATTTACGACTTTTTACTCATCTTTTAGATAGTTAAACTCATTTACGTTCTGCAGTTGAACGTTGTCATGTGTCTGGATGTTGAAGAGGTAGATTCCCAAGCTCGAGCTAGTTTACCAGACACGTGAGTTCTTACGGTAGCTGCTTGGTTTGCTGAACAAGGCGTTCAGACAGGGTTTCCACGAGAGGCGACTGTGATTACCCTAGCTGAAGGTTGTAGATTACCCTAAAACAGCTAATCCTGACCTATGATCTATAAATTAACTAAACTGTCCATGGACTGGACTCCAGAGCTCCGTCAGTGAGCGTCAGTTGATCGGCGGTAGAATGCTATTTTGATATCCCAGACGTTCAGGATTCGATTGCCGGGAAGGGTAACAAATTAATAGAATACTCCAAAATATTTTTCCTTCTTTGTCATTTTACACACGATCGGCAGGCGTTTAAATAATTATTGCGATGCAACATGCTGCAGGAAATGCAATTCCATGTTTATCTATCCCTGGTATAATTATCTATTTTCATTTCATTTTCCATCCAATCACGCGCTTTAGCCATTCTTCTAGATGCTCAATCAAACCAAACACTTTTATCCCCTCTCTCTGATGGCTTTCTGTCTTTTCTCTCACATGACCGTCATAAATTTTCATTCCGGTTTTTATCCTACCTTGTTATATCACATATGCTTCTCAGAGACTTCCTTGCAATCAGATTCACTCATAAACTCATAAAGTTGATCGTAAAGTACGGCAATCAAATTTATTCATATCTTAAAGGGCGGGTGAGGAAATTTAGAGGTTTTTGAAAAAAACTACCCTGCCTTGATTAATATGGCATGCACTTATGAAATGATACTTCCTCATCGCAGTGAAAATCGACGACCAAAATTATTCTGTGCGAGAAGGTTAAGACAATAGCATCCTAAACGACACTATTTATTTTATACAAATACTTGGAAAAGGAATTTCTTAAGCTCAATACTCAGTTGCTAAGAACCCTAGTCCTTCAATTTCTGTTGACGGAATTCTAGGTATGATCGCAGCTCTATCAAGTTCTACGTCCGTGTGACAGCGCCTAATGACGATGCCACACGCTATCCAAAAGAACGAGCATCATCTTTTCCCCCGAATGCGTTGATATGCCCATTTCAATAGCATACATTGGCAAACAATTTTGAGATATAAATCTCTCCAGATATAATGATATGCCCGAAGTTTAACTAACGTGCGGCACCTAACTGCGGAGCAAAGTGAACGGACAAACATTTTCACACAATTTCTTGTCAATCTCAAAACTGTGTTTACATCAGTTCAACACAACATTCAGACGATAAGATGACGATACTCGTTCTTTTGGCTAGCCTGTGTCATCGCGATTAGGAAGACAATGAGAATACCAACGTATGTTGGAAGTTTTAAGTCAATAACTGCACTCTTTTGTCTATATGAATTTAGTAATTAATTTTATTGCTTCTTCCATACGCCTTTAGTATCTTTTGTAAGTCGAAGTTTCAAAGAACCCTGTATATATTTCTTTGTTTGCACCGCTAGTCCGCTACTATAACATGCTTCGTTGGCGTGCAATATAGCTAAGAAATAGGACGCTTTTCACCTAATTAGCAGGCAAAATACCTGCGCTATGAGGTAACTCGGCAGTTAATTCAATCTCTGTCACAAGAATGAACCTATTAATTATTTCTACAATGAAATATCTTAGCTGTGGTCTTTAACAATACGCCAAACATGCCTTTCAATATTCTGTTGAAGCTTATGAGCATACGTACAATTATGCCAATGTCACACGCTAGTCAAAAGAACGAGTATCGTCATCTTTTCGTCCGAATGTGTTGATGTGCCCATTTAAATAGCATGCATTTGCAAAGAATTTTGAGTATTTAATCCCTTTAGATATAATAACAAGCCCAAAAGTTAACTAACGGCACTTTCGGAGGAAACTGAACTGACGGTAAGCATTTTTACATCATTTCTTGGCAATCTCAAAGCCGTGTTTATAACGTTCGGACGATAAGATGACGATACTTGTTCTTCTGACTACCGTGTGCCATGACATCAGAACAGGACAGTGACTTCCGTCGATTCACTGTTACTGACACCGATCGAGTTTTTTTTATTAGCGAAGGGCAACTCAGAATTATTTGTCAAAACAGAGTGGACAAGAGATATTATGGCTTCATATCTTGACGCCGTCTTTCGTGAACGATACCTGATGACATTCAAATGTGCGACATTAATAACAGCAGTAGTGCAGTTTAGTGAACACTAGATTCTGACTCGTTTCGTTGCATTTTTTCAGGTGGTTACCAGTAGGGTGCTTGCATATTGGCTTTTAATTTTCTATTTTTCGTAGATTAGGCGGTCATTTCCTGGAAGCAAAGAATGCAACGGGAGGACTCAATAGGACTAAAATAAAACTTAGCCATAACCGCATGTAGGAAATTTACATCACATCGACGAGTCGAAATATTTGAATGTGGGACCTTAGGCCTTCGTGTGTTGTTTTCTTGAACATATCACCGTATTTTTCGGTTTATTTCATTCAGTCTCCCGCTCATGACTGGCCAGCTACGTGAGCTGCAAAATACTGTACTGTAAAATGTTGTCGCCAAGTACAGAAAGTTCGAGCAATAGGTTAACTTTTACTGTGGTATCTCTCGCGTACAGAATTTGCTATAATGGTGCTTATATTTGTTGGTAGGATTAAATATGTTTTGTTCAGAGCACTGTCAACTGAATGTGATGTGTAAATAAGGCCTCAATTAAGAAAAAGAAGTTGAATCAGGTCGCCAAAAGGGAACAAATTCGGCGCTAGTGCTGTGGAAGTTTCCACCAGCATGCACTGCAATTTTCTATAGATAATTGCTAAATTAGTATACATTGTCTAAATTTATTTATACGCTAGAGATGAATTTCGCAATTTAAGAAGATTTTTCTGGTTGAATTAGTTGAAATACTCCTAGGCTGCTCAGCCATAGATTCGTCGATGATGTCACTTTTTTGTTGCTAATTCATCGTGAGTCCTCCCTTTACGCTCTTTGCTTTCTGGTCACTTGACTTCCTTCTCGGAGCTCTGATTACCCTAGATTTAGGTATATTTTTCATTACCCTAGACATTACCCTAAGGTACCCCTGATCCGTGCTCTTGTGTGGTCAGTGAGCTTTGTGTGCAGCAGGAACGAGTGTAAGCGGACTTTCCATTTGAGGGTGTGCAGTGAAGTTTACTTCACCTTGTCCCAATCAGCCGTGTGTGTGTTTCCTCCAGTGTAGAGGTTTGTGAGCGGTAGAGTACTGTGGTGGGCCTACCCAGCGCAGTTGAATTAAGGTGGAGACGTGCCATGCTGCCGTGGCTGTTCAGTATGTATGTGGATGACTATGTATTGGTCACTGATTGAGAATTAGATATACACTGGTCCTCGGTACATGTGGGCTTTCTTGTTGTGTGCAGTTTTATTAGTTATTTCTATGTTTTCAGTAACTACCGTATATGTACGGTATTGTTGATTCAAGTGTAATTAGGTATGTCGAGTATCTGGAGGTAAAAATTTCACCGGTCACGAGCAAAGAGCTGATCTCATGAGCTGGTATTGCTATTGTTTCTGAATGATAGAGGCACGGGAATGACTCGAGAAACTGCTTGTGTAGTGCTGGAAGACATTATTGTTACAAGCCCCTTGGCCAGGCCAGCTAAAATGAAACGCTGTGTCTCAATCATACTGTACAAGGATAATCTGTTAAATTCTCTGTTCCAATGCAGTCAAGAGTTCTTACTATCTCCTGTGTGAAATTGAGCTGCTCAATGCCATTCGTGTCTGCAGGTGTAGGCTGAGTGTATCTATTTATTCTCATTGTACGTGGCCACCAATATTTGTGACTGGGCCTAATTACTAGGTTGAATTTTGGCTACTTTGTTTGTACTTGTAAGCTTGTAAGCATATGTTGTGAACCCATTGTGTTCTTAATAAAAGCTAATTATTATTAATTATTATGACTAAAGTGAATGACGGAGCTGCAAGTGCATGTAGGCAGTGGTGCTGGTATAACTTACTCAATTAGTAAAAATGGACGAAGGCGGGTTGTGTTGCTTTGCTGTTCTGTTTTGGATAGTGTTGACTCATTGACTAACCTCATTCCCTGCCACAATATGCTTGGGCATCACGCACCAAAGGGTCCCGAGTGCCTTCTCCGGAGGGGATGTAGCATCTGGCCGCAGTTTCTGCTGAGAAGATTATTTTGGTAAAGTTAGGTAGGTTCTCTATATTTCCCCTTCTGTTTGGCCAGGTGGGTCGCCGAATGATGGTAAGCGACCCATCCCATGGGACTCCTATCTGCTCCCGTGTGGGGGGCCACGGAAGGGACCCCCCGTACGAGTGTTGTTCGCTTTCTTCTGTCTTCTTCTCTTTTCGTTTTTCGTCTCCTTCTCTGCGCTGCACGACTGAACAATTTCGTTCGACCGAGCCGTGTGGAGTTGGAGATGCTTGCGCCCTTTTTACTGCCAGACATGGTGCACCTGGCCAAGATTGTTCAAATAGAACTCATTTGAGTTCGACTAAACTTCTAAACTATATCATGCAAAATTGGATCGCTGTTATATAGTTTTAGTATCTAATACCGCGGGAAAACCCACAATAGAATAATAATATAATAATGACCTCAAGTTCAGGTTTTGCTCACTCCGCAAAGTTAAGAAAAACGTACTGAGTCGCAGCCATGGTGTGTTGCAAACTTCCTCAGGGAAATTTTGTGTGAAGAATTGTTCGTGTGAGAACGTAATATTTTGGTGCTTTTATTGCCTGTGCTGCAGAGATGTGGGCTGTCCACTTCAATGATAGAAGGGCAGCTATTGAAATAAATTGTTGGTGGTTGCGCAGTGTGTTTAATGTGATACCCAGGTGATCTGCATTTGTGAATATTAGGATGGGTCTGCTGTTGCTGAGTGTACCGTACGAGTCTGCAGTGCTGAGATGTGTGCTCTGGTATGCAGGCAAGTCAATATGGACCAATAATTCAGCAATTACTTATTGCATAGTCTGCCAACAACTAAAGAAGAGCTGATTCCGAACATGAATGTCGTGTGAGGAAAAATGTACTATATTTCAGCTGTTTTTAGGCTTACAGTTATTATGCATAGGTAGTATCATCTACCATTTGCGACCCAAAAGAAATATTTCAGTTGCATTATAATCGAGCTGAGGGTGTCTACAAGGTAGTAAAGTAGTAAAATGTAGTAAAAAGTAGTAAAATCTGAGAGGTAGTAAAAAAGTAGTAAATAGTAGTAAAATTTGCTGCTAAGTAGTAAATTTATTTCTATTCACTG
>LQNS02278126.1:161465-173348 GCA_001587735.2 Parhyale hawaiensis | reverse complement strand
GGAGAGCCGATGTCGAGATAGGATATTCCTAATTGCGCCTCCTAGCCGACTAGCATCACTGTGCGGATCGCCCTTTGGCGGAAATAATAATTCACTCGATGAAAGCCGTCATATTATGAGATATAAATACATAATTTCAAATGTGCATGTTTGTACTGTAGGTCATGCTGTATAGCACCGTCATACCTATTGGATGAAATTGTATGTAATAGTATTTAGGTAATCAGGTGAAATAGTGTTAAGCCGTGTAGATCTCTCCTCGGGAAGCAATAACTGCATTTCCCATATACCTTACTTTAATTGAACCAGCTGTAATATTAGCAGAAACATAATTATATTTTATTTTGCTTCTCGTGCGAGGGCGACTGTAACGTAGCACTATTGCGGAGCCAGTTCAGTTAACTCGTTTGGTATGTGATTGCACTGTGCCATGTAGATAAGGTTGTGAATTTATAGCTGTAGTATTGCTAAGAAATGAATGTACACGAAGTTTTTCAATGTAAGCTGTAATATAATAATCCAAAAACACCTCCCGCCTGTGGAGAAATAAATGATAAATATTATAAATAAATAGTTTTCAACCTGACTGACAAGGCAGTTTATATTTAGCACATGGTGATATGTTGCTCACTCTAAAAAGAAAAAACTTACTCAAACCTACGTATCAATAAGATGAAGAAGAAGATTTGCCTATCGTGCATTTATTTGCTGTATTAGTGAAGCAGAACCGGGACCGGGCGCATTCCCTTAGCGTGTGATCCAGAACTGAGGTTCTCCGGCTATGCTTTCAGATCTTCTGAAGTGCACCGCCTTCTTCTGGACCTGGACCCCTATGTGGGCACTGATCCATCGAGTGTGTTTCCTCTCTTTCTTCGGAGGGTGGCTGGTGTGCTGGCAGCCCCGCTTGCCTCTGTCTTCCGTCGGATATTACGGCTGGGCTCTTTTTCCGGAACGCTGGCGTGTCGCTCATGTGACCCCTGTTCCGAAGGGCTCTGTCTCATCTCGAACCTCCGACTATAGACCCATCTCGATCACACCCGTTTTGTCAAAAGCTTATGAGAGGTTGGTTGCGTTGATATTAGGTCACTTTCTTGAAAAGCAGGGTGTCCTTTCCCCCAGCGCAGTATGGCTTTCATATGGGCTTGGGAACTTGTGATGCTCTGCTTCACATTTCTCATGTGTTGCAGTTGGCTCTTGATGGGGGTCATGAGGCAAGGTTGGCACAGCTTGACTCCAGTGCTGCTTTTGATCGCGTGAATCACCTTGGGCTGCTCCATAAGCTAAGATTGAATGGGCATTGGTGGTTCAGTTTTTATCTGGCAGACGTCAATGTGTAGTTTTTGATGGGAAGAGGAGTGAGTTTTTGGACCTGGTTTCTGGTGTCCCACTGGGTAGTATTCATCGCTTATACAACGGACCTGTTTGATCTTGTTAATAATTTACTTGTTGCTTACGCTGATGTTACTTTGCTGGCTGTTTCCGATTAGCCTAGTGATCCATTCAGCGTGATTTGGAAGTGATTGATACCTGGTGTCCTATGTGAGGGATGAGGCTAAATGCGGGCAAAACCAAGACCATGCTCATGTCTACGTCACGTACAGTGAGACCTCCTTTCCCTGCACTCATACTGGATAGCTTGTTACTTCCTGTAGTGGATGACTTGGTAATCTTGGTTGTCAATTTTGATCCAAAGTTAACGTTTGAGCCCACATTCGTTCGGTTGCCTCACGACTCATGAGCATCGCAGAAAATTAGTCTTGTGAGACGTACTTGGAGTATGTTTGGCTCGGTAGAGTTGACACGTCGCTGCGTTAATTGCTATGTCCTCCCTCTTCTGGAATACTGCTCTGTAGTCTGTGGTTCTGCTGCCGATTGTCATCTGGGTTTGCTTGACAAAGTGGTTCGTCGATGTGCGTTCATGCTGGATGGTGTTGTGTCTTGTGATCTGGCGTATCGTCGCAGTGTTGGTGGGATTTGCTTTTTGTGCATAATAGCTATATAATTGCCCTAGTCATCCACTTTCTGATTTTTTCTTCTGGAGCTATTCGTTCGGGTGAGGTATACTCGGCGTACTGGTGCTCTTCATAAGTTTGCCTTGAAATAGTTACGATGCCATACGGGCCAGTATTTTCGTTCGTTTTCTCTATCGTGCGTGGATGTTTGTAATGGTCGTGATGGCTCTGTCTTTGCTGGTGCGGGTATTGGCAGCTTGAAGCGATCTGTACACAGAGCTATTCTGTGATCTCCTATCTTCTCTTTTTTTTCTCTCTTCGCTTGCTGGGCTGGTTGCGTGGGGGGTTGTCAACCTCATGGAATTTCTCCGTTCCCACGTTGCCTGTCTGGTGTGATTTATTAATAATAATAATGCCACCGTATATATCTGTAGGTTACTATGGAGACCGGCCTTTGCAGCAATAAAGTGAAAGCTGACAGAAAATAGGTAGCTCTTGAGCTTTCTTTATATCTCTGTTAAGGGCCCGGATGTCCCTACATGCATATGAGGCGTTACGTGTGCAACGTTAAAAGTTTTGTGACCACCCTAAAAAATTCATGAACTTCTCAACTTAGAAAAGTCCTTACATCTCATGCTGTTTTGCTGACAGGCTAATGGGGCCTCATCCCCGTATCGTTGGCATCCACGCCTGTCTGATCGATAAGTACTACGGGGAAGCCAGCAAACCCTTAGCCACGAGGGCGGGTGGAGGCAGGGAGCGCTGGGGCAGCGGATCCAGGAGTGGCGCCAAGGGCTACGGAGGCCCCAGCAAGGGCGGCCCGCTCAGCAACCAATGTGTGCTCCTCATTATGGACGTGCATGAGTGCGACCTGGACACCGCCATCAGGAGAGGACTCATGTGGTTCCAGCGCTTCAGGGTAAGAATTTACGCTTCGTTTTTTGGTTGTTCGGTTATTACCTCCGCCAATAAAGTTATGTTTTTGTCGGCGTTTTTCTGTCACCACGGTGACTCAAAGATTATGGACAGATCTTGATGCAAGTTTACAAGGCTTGACGAGAGGACCAGATGATAAACTTTTGGTGATGATGTGCTTAACCATTTGTCTGATTTTTCTTGGCAACATAACACAGAAAGTTCTTAACCCTTCCTTGTATACTGTAATATATTCACTTCTTACAGCGTTGTTCCTCCGAGTGAGACTAATTGATTCATCAAAGAAAGAATTGACGGATTTTCATGAAATTTTCAGGAAATGCTAAGAATGTTACGAGGAGCAGGCAACCAAATTCTTGTCATGTTCCTCCGTTTATCTGTGTGACTGTACGTTTGTTTTACGATATTGGCACGAACTGTTACGATGGTTAAGAGGCACCAATTACCAAATTTTGGTGACGAAATGTTCATCCCTTCTGTGTTTTTTTTTTTTTTTGCAGAACTTAACTTAAAAAGTTGACGGATCTTCAATAAATGTACAGAAATTACTAAAAATGGTATGAGAAACAAATGAGCCAATTTCGTGGTGATGAAATAGAAATTGGGGATTCAAACCCAATTAAAATTTTCGTTAATATTGCATTCCTTGTAGGATGAGTGGAAGGGATAGGTTAGTTTAGATTGTCCATCATACCTATGTATAGGGAGCAGCGACCCTAGAGCCCAGGATTACCCTATAGCTTACGTAAGTCATAAGAAGGCCTTCAGATCTTCTTTCCTTCAAGCTTACTTTGTTCTTTCCGCTTTCGTATTCCTACTAATGAAATTTTCCTGTTCTTCCTCTACTTTCTGTTCCCATGCGCGTTAATGCTGTAAGGCGCGTGCATGGGTTACACGTTCCTGTCGGCTCACTATATGCCCCTTCTTCTTAACTCCATGAGGTCGCCTTAGTTTGGGAAACACAGGTTTGAACGACTCAATGTAATGCTCATGTGTGCGTTGATTATGCGTGAGAACACTCTCCTGCATGGGTTCCACACTTCTGTTCCCATACTGCATATATGTCCTTTCTTCTTCTGTGAGATAGCCTAAGTTTGCCAACGAATGCTTAAGCATCTCATTATTAGTAATTTGTTTCTTGGTTGATTACAACAGTTTTCTGGTGTTCAAACAGTGAGAGTGAGGTATGGAGGAACTAGCGCCGATAAAGCTAGGGGTATATATTGATAGTTATGGTCGTAACGTAGTGAAGCTACAGGCAAGAAATTGCGTGGGGTTCTCGTGGAAAATACGACGATTTATTAAAATGAGCAAAATCTGAACAAGGTAGGTACAGTGGTGCACCAATTTAAGCGAATATATATAGTTTGGCGAATTAAACGAAGTCAAAAGTTGCTATGTGTAAGGGAGGGGATTGAAGCGACTATGTGTGACTTTTTTTTATCGGTAGAAGAAGCAATAAAGTTAACATGTGATTTGCTTCCATCTGAAAGCGATGAATGCACATGTATGAACTATGGAGGCAAGTCATAAATAGGTAAGAGGCGTCATACTGTTGAAGGCGCTGAGCCCTTCTTTACTTTCAGTACCTGTGTAGTCGGTAGCATACCTAATGGGTCGTAGCATTGAAGAACGTAATCGCCAGGGCTGCTTTGTAAGCGCCGGTGGTGTAACCTTTCTTATTGGTTTTATTTGCTCATTTGCTCTCCTTCCTTTAACTTAGTAAACCTTTTCCAGATCGCGTTAGACGTCGTACAGGGAATCCGCTTTTTGCACTCCCAAGGCCATATTCACCGGGACATCAAGCCTAAGAATATTCTTGTGAGTATACTGTGTTACCTAGCACACAGCTTCTTCAACATTTTTCTACTTGAACATGTTTTCATGTCTGTTCTACGTGAATTCCAATTTAGGCGAATATTTTTTATTTCCTAATCCTGTTCGCCTTCCTCGAGGGCATTTTTGGGCCATAGCCCAAGGACGGATAGGTTAGTGAGCTTCGCACTTCTCATGGGATTGAGAGCTGCGTCCCTAGGGACAGAGTAACTAAGGTACTGCACCTTCACTTCGGCCTCTGGTCGTTTCATGCCCACTTTACTTCCTCTGTTCTTTATACTCCTACTGATGCCTTTTGTTGCCCTTCTTTTTTCTCTATTTTTTATTCTTGTGTTTTTCGTTATGCTTGGCGTACTACACACCCTTCTTCCTCTTCTTGGACCGCAACCAATTCTGTGGGTACGGTGGCCTAAGCCCTGATACTACAACTACTGTATAGCTCCGTAATAGAGACTTTCTTATCAGAGAAAAACCTGAAGTGAGACCTCCGTAGCTGAGAAAACTCCTGAAAGGAAGACTGCATACAGCGCCATCTGTCATGAATTGTTGCTTATTGAATGATGAGTAAAAATGTGAAGTAACGCCTAATTGTTAGCATACTCAACTGGACAGCTTCACAATTTCTTATGGCGTAAGCCAAAGGAAATGTTTTACGAATGTAGGGAAAACGAGCCTTCTCAAAACTGGCCATCTCCAAATTGTGGCGAGATTCCTGTCGACGCTGTGGGAGTTGCACTGTGCCACCCATTTCGCGTTCGTGTTATAAATCCGGCTCGTTACTGTGTCGAGTACATACCTCATTATAGCTTCAGCACTACAGGTAACTGCTTCATCTTCAATTTACACATATTAGCCTACCGCACTGGTAAAATATCGCCATCAAATAGTTACGCTTCACTGAATGAAAACATTTATTTTTTTTCCTTCTTCAGTTGATCACTCAAATGCTTTACACCAATTGCAGAATTATCAACTAGCTATACGTTCAATTTTGAAACTAAAAAATGTACGTACTGTATTTTGAAGTTACCTTTTTATATTTCCCCAACTTGGCAAAACCGAAAATGCTTCTACAGTCGAGGATTGCCTAGTACTGCAGGATTCAGACAGTTATGATTCAGATTTTGTAACTTCTTAAATTGGCCTACATACCATAGGTATATTCTGTTGTCAATTGTTTCATTATTTTCGTAATTAACTCTGCTATTTAATAATAGCGTGAAGTGTCTCCTTATTACATTATATTACAGACAAATAATTCATACTGCATGATCTGAAAAAATTGATCGATCGGTACTTGAGGAAAAAAAATGTCTTTATTGGTATCAGCCACTTTCTTACCATTGGTTGGTACATCTTTGATCTAAGATGGTAGAACGAGTGCTTTGGGAAACTAATTGACGATCTCCACCGGCAGATCGACTCAAAAGGCCGAGCTAAGGTGACGGATTTGGATTTCTGTAAACCCGAAGCAATGATGACGGGCAGCATCGTGGGCACGCCCATACACATGGCACCTGAGCTCTTCACCGGCACCTACGACAGCACGGTCGACATCTACGCCTTCGGTGTGCTTTTTTGGTATCTTTGTTCGGGCAAGACCAATATGCCGAAGAATTTTTGTCTACAAAAGAGCAAGGAAGATCTGAAAATTGCTGTCTATAAGGGTAAGTAATGTAATGATAGCTTTTTTTTGCTTATGTACTAAGTGTAGCTATATATAAATGGCTGCCAACTTCGAAATCAATGGTTTTAGAAGTACCAACAGTATTTGTGCATATAACCCTCCCTATTCAACGCGAGGCAAATTCACTCTGGGAAGCACGGGTCTAGTTCAGAGTCATGCAAAGTGAAATGCGAGTTTTATCGTGAAAAATGTTTTCCTTCTGTTTCTTACATTTCATTTTTTTTAATGACCTCTTAGTGGGCATAGGATGGGCCATAGGATTAGGTTAAGTTCGACCACGCTATATAGCTATGGCCATAATGGGGTTCAGCGACCCTGCGGGTTACTTTTGCCATAGCGAGGCTCTCGGGACGTCTTTAAATCCCGCATACTTTCCTTCCTTTCCCATATATGCCCTATTGCATATGCATTCTGCTGTTCTTCCTCTTCACTCCCGACTCCATGTTCTCATGTACGTTGGTCTTGTATGGGAACCATCTCGTGTAAGCGTTCCACGTTTCTGTCGACATAGTGTATATTTCCTCCTCTCTTCGATCGCCTTTTTATTTTATTATTATTTTTTTTATGGAAACGGAGGTTTAAGTTACTCATAATAGTAATGTCCTAAGTAGAAAAACCCGTGTTTTATAGGGTTAGTCGGGAAAATTCAATGCTAAATGAGCCGTTATTAATCATGAATCAGATTCTATATACATGTGAGGGTGGAGTCAGCTGGTTTACTGAATCAGTTAGGTACTAAATACCTATGTTCGCATCGTCCTTCCTGCAACGGTCTGTTTTCCCTGCAATCGACGGCAGAGAAAAAATGCATCGGCGTGAAATTTTATAATGTCGGACCACACTTAACAATTCCACGCACAACTTCATGCGAGGATGTGCAGCTCGTGTGTTCTTCATGCTACCGATTTTTAAACACCCACGTATAGGTATGACATGCGAGCTGCACATCCTCGCATCAAATTGTGTGTGCAGTTGAGCAGTGTGTCCCAAGCATAATACTGTATATATTAACTGCGCAAAGCGGCATATCTGCGAGAACCTAATATGCCAGATATTTTTCTGGACTGCGTACACAGTTATGGATGTTTGTGGGCGCTGAGTCCTGGGTGAGTATCTCCCGTCTGTGGACGCTGCGCTTCAGAAGAGGCAGTAAAACTGCGTGCTGTTGTAGCGGTTGAGATGTGAAGCTTAGATCCTCAAAGCTCATAGAGACCTTAGGGTTAGGGGAGGTTCGCCCAACTTACATCATATTCCTATACTATACTCTTCCCATGCCCGTCAATCTTATGTGGGAACGCCCTCGGGCATAGGTTCCACGTTTTTATCTACATACTGTATGTCCCTTATTTCTGCCTGTGTTGGATCCCCGTGTTAGGGGAAGAGAAGGCTCAAGCCTCCCAATATAATAATTGTGACTTTTTCACAATCTATTACGGTACCATTGTTACCAACAGTACCGACGGACCTTCAATATCATTAAGTTCATATTATTTACGGTCTTTGTAACTCGCATTACGGTGCAGTCGTCTGATTTTTTATTACTACAAACTCAGATGTTTTAGCAGAAAATGGACGGACACTTTCCCTTTTGTAATATAATACATATTGGTGTTTGTGGTTAGTGCACTCGTGGAATGAGCGTTTCATTGCTCATTTATATCATTTTCGTTCAGTTTGTTTTGTTATATTAATTTGTGTCCCGTATAGTTGAACGAGCGATTAGGCGCTGCGTTTCACTTGTATAAGCTGATGTCCCTCACGTGTGGCCATGACAGGTGTGCGCCCCGAGTGCCTCTCAACGTTCACTCCCGAGTGCTGGGAGATCATGGAGCAGTGCTGGGCGCCTGACCCCCGCGACCGCATACTGCTCGGTCTCGTTGAAGAGCGGCTTTCCAAAATGCTCAAGAAGTGCTTGGATGAGATGAAAGAAGAGGAGGTAAGGAGCTAGTCATCCGTAGGTTATGTATGTAGTGCCCGGTTTAGGTGCATTGTAGTTACAAACAAACAAAAAATAAATGGTCCTGTATTTCTAAGTCATAAATTGAGACAATACAGTTGAGCGACGCTCTGAACAGCAACGAGACAACCACATACACTGTTTTTAATCATGTATTTGATGCTATCTGGATTATTCCATTATTTACGAAAATCTGTATTAACTTCTAAGTTCTAACGGAATCTAACGCATAAATACATGAACGTAAGAACGTGCACATGGAGAGTGTACAGAGTAGTAGCTACTTTTCGTGTACCTCTGTGGCCTATCATCTGGGAACGGAGCACTTATCGATTCAATATATAACTCACTGCTGAAACTTGACTATTGATTACGAGAACATTATCCCTTTCGCTACGGAAACTGTACTCTGTTATGAGGTTCTAAAAACTCATAGAAGACGCTATCATTGTAGTCTATTGAGTTCACCTACAGCTTAGTTCAGTTGTAGGTAATGTACTTTCACTGACTTAATACAGGTTGTTAGATATGTTGTTCTATTTCCAGAGAAAGAAACAACGCACTGGTTTTAATAACACTGGTTTGCATCATTTTTCAGGTTTAGGGTTTGTTAAGTGTTTCTAGTCTATATGGCTTTTGCATTCTGAATCCAGAAATCTAAGAAAGTTTGCCCTATCAGGTCAGGTTTTTATTCTATTTCAATTTTAAGATCATAAATTATTAGAAATAACATGTTTTCTGATTGACCTTATGCGTACTAAATTTCATTCTTTTTTCTAAATAGACTAGTAAAAGGGATTCTAGAGAGCGTTTATAAGTATTTTATATTTTGTTTTAACAAAGTTAATAAAGATATGTTGTGTAACGGCCAAAATGGCGACACCATAGGTAGGGACAATGAGTTACCTTAAGGACTATGGTCCGATTGTGGCGCGGCCCCACTTAGGTGGTAACGTGGACCAAGGCCTGCAATACTTGCCTGCAGGATCAAACGCCATCACTATTTTCTCCATGCGGTCAGAGAGGGTGGTGTTCAAACTCCGCCCTCTTGGAGGCAACTCAGCAACAACAATGAGTTACCAGTTATTGTGGCTATCTATTGTAATCAACTTTCTAGTCCACCACCAAAATTGAGAATATGAACGTGTAATTAATTAGCTCCTGAAAAACTACGAAGCTCTAGGTGCATGCATGTCCATTAAAATGAATTTCCTTCGTTCACATTTAGACTATGTTCCGGAAAACTGTGCTAATGTGAGCGAAAAGCTATGAGAGCGTTTTCTTAAGGATATTCGAGTAATGGAGGAGATGTATTTCATTTTGAAGTTCAGATGAACTCTAGTTGTGTCCTATTTTAGGCATAGGTTGAACATTTTCCAATACTTATGCGGTATCTGAAATATTAATGTTTAGTTATAATTTTTCTTAAAACTGAAATAGCGAAAAAAAAGTCTGACCTGATTGATCAAAGCGAATTACATTTCCAAACTCAGTTTGCAAATGCATATGAGATCTGCTGATGAACACTAAACCTCTTTAAAAAGTTCAAAATTGCAGCCCAGTGTAATCGAAACGTTCATGTGGGACATACACGTCCCGTCCGTATCGAAAGGGCTCAAGTGAAGAGTTCACCATGAAATTTTGAAATTTGTGTTACAGTTTAGACTTCCTCTTCTATTACTGCGCAGTACCCACCCAATCAATTGTCGTGGCTGCCGTATGTATTGCTGTGGTTTGTTAGCCAGCCTCTTCAGTGACGGGTATTAACCTCCGTTATTCTGGTTCACAGGGGAACAGCACTTTCTTCAACACGACAGGCGGCAGTGAGAACTCGGACAACGATTCGTACTCGAGTGCATCGGATGATTCTGACTGATTGTCGTTCTTCCTCAGTGAGACTGATATAAATAAAGAAACGTCAGTCCTACTAGCTCAGCATCAAATCATAAGTTGCAGGCCTTCAACCGCGTCTGAGAGATCATCAAGGCTACATTTTATTTCTCATCTTTCTGAAAGCGTGTGCACTTTAGATAAGATGTTGCAGTAGCTTCACTATTTTAGTCACGTTTTAGAGGTGGGCTTTCCCTTGCAGTCTGCGTGTTTTCCAAAGATTGTTTTTTACCATGAATATTCAGCAGGAAGTGAGGGTAGCTGAAGATTTTTGATTGAAAAATAAAGAACACGAGCTGATGGAGCCTATGCTTCCAGATTTTGGAACTAATATGTTGCAAAACTAAACAAGCGTCTTCCTAAATATCTATGTTGTCCACCGATGTGTTTGTTTTATTGTGCTGTGCAGGTGCTCTCTAGTTTTGCGTGAAATCATTGCATTAAAGCTGCTTATCTTATATGTGTCATATCATTCTGTACTACTATAACTACTCCACCGGTATTCCTGTCAGTTCGCTGCATCTTTTATTTTTTGAAACTCAGTCTGTTGGGGAGTCATTGTCAGGGTTCTTTCTTTTCGCAAACTTTTAATTTGTACGAAACAAATCCTTATAGTTACATCACTGAATTTGCGACTGCCCAGCTGAATTGTTTTGTGGGCTGCATGATGCATTTTAGGTTTTAAATGACAATATTATTTCTGTAAGCTTGATTAACTTGATAACTGCCACTAGACATTGTTTCAGGGCTCACCGACAGTGAAGCGCTCAAGTAAACTACTTCCTATGCGTCAGCGCCGCTACACACCTGTTATGGAGCGTGCTTCACTAGACTTCTTCTCTGCGTTGCTTTTTTGATCTCTTCCCTCAGTCACTCTGTAATGACGAACTATCACGTTTTGACGTATGATCTGAATAATGTAGATAATAAATTAGTTCATCTGATGTGAATCATGTCTCTTATCGCGACACCTACGATTTCATACTCCTATTTGATCATGCTTTAATCGGTTCTTCCTCTTCTTCCCAGACTTGCTGTTCCCATGCGCGTTGATCCTGTGTGGGAACACTTTCGTGCATGGGCTCTCCATTTCTATCAACATGCTCTATGTCCCTTGTTCTTTCCTCGGTGATATCGTTCCGCTCGGACACGGGAGCTTAAACTTCCTGACTATATCTATCGCGACACCTAACTAATAAACAGGGTACTCCAGTCATTCCCCGAGACGTAGCCTATGCCTGTATTGTACGTTCCTCATCTGCAATATTTTGGGTCGCGGTGACGCCACCGCTCATCGCGCTCTTATGTTAACCTGCATTGCCTTCCTTGGTCAATGTCTGTGATACTTACCGTAAGAAAATGTTTTAGATTTCCTATAGCAAGAATATATCTATATGCTTTTTAAATACACAGGTACGCTATTCTTTATGCGTGTGATTTATTGCCTGAAACTACTCTGAAAGCGTAGTAGTAGTAGTAGTAGAAGTTTTTACTAGCGCTTCAGTAGCACACTGCCTATATCGCGCCGAACTATTCCTGTGTTTAACCACAGGCTCGTGCGCCGACTAGGGCGCGTTTTAAATAGTCAATGATTTTTGTCTCGGCTTTTCTGCCGGTAGGTCTCA
>LQNS02278126.1:131765-145651 GCA_001587735.2 Parhyale hawaiensis | reverse complement strand
TAGACATAGGATCTAATAGGTGTGCTGGAATCCGATTAACACGTGACACGGTTTGGAAACTAGTTAAACGTTTCTCAACATTAACGCGAACACGCTACGTCAGCCTTAGTCAGGGCGTGATCGTGTTTTCAAACCTGAGCTGACCAGGGTCTGAAACCATTTTCCCTGCCAGGGGTTTGGTTTCTGCATCACTTCGAGGAGGGAGAACTACTAGCTCTCTTTGTGCTCCTTATATCCCCCTGTCTGTTGTCTCAACTCACCTCGACAAGGAACAGACATTAAGGCGTAGGGACCTATGTCCCCTGCCCTAGACGTTGTTGAATCATCTGGAAAGTTATTGACTTTCCCGGGGATACACTGTGCTAGTAGGTAAGTATCCAAAGGCCCTGACTACTGCTTATCTCCCTTCCATAAGTGCCAATCTTTCTAACTTTAATCTGCAAAGGAGTTATATCCATAGTTAATCTTAACTGGAAGAAGCCTCTTTCCAGGAGGATCCGCTGGATTTGTGGACTCATTATGCCCACCAATTTTCAAAAAATGTCGTCGAATTTCCCAAATGAGGAGTCTGAGGGCAACTTCCTAGCGGGGAGTTTGTATTCAGGATTAAGCGCCTCTGGGCCAAAAATCTCTCCAGTACTGTCCTTCTGGTGAGACAACCATGTTGGAGAAAGGAAACTCCTGTTAGAGAGACCCTCTCTGGCTTTGCCGCTCGAGAAGGGACGCCAACCTAGTCGCCAGTCTCGCGTCCTGAATTGGGGTCGCGTCCACCTCTGAATGGATTGTAACTGCTTTCTCAACGGGACAGGTCTTGTTCCGCTCTGGGGTTCTGTTTAGAAATCAAAACTGCGTCCCTCACAGGCCGCAGATCAAGAGCCTCCAACCCTCTGGTCGCGGCTTGGAATTCTTACTAAAGTTTTAATAAGCTTATGCTAGCCTCCTGCTTGTTTCTGAGAATCAGCAAGCAGTAGCCCACAAGGGAAAATTAAGTTTAAGTACTTCTTGTGTAGAGGATTTCCTATAGAACTTCGAGATTACCTCAATCTTCAAATTTTGATTCCACTTTGAGCGGGTAATTTCCCCAAATCTTCGAGCCATTTAGGCGCCTACTCCGAAAGATGTTAGGATAGGCCCTTTCCTACTTTATCAGGCTTGAAGCTTCAAAGACTCCCCATTACAGTCTATGAACACTGAAAATAAGTGCTTGGTAGCGCTAGGATCAAGTCCGAAAAAAGGACTAAGTATCCCATGCTCTTTCAAGCTCCAAAGGGTACTTTAGGCAGTGAGCCCTTTCCGGAGCAACCTAAATCCCCTTCCGGATTCCGGCTACGTGTAGACCAGTTACGGTTCAACCAATCTGTTGATAAGTGTCAATGGGGCACTCAATTCTGAGGTTAAGGGTCAGTAAACATTCCATTCTGTGGTAAGAATTCATCGCCCTTCTTTATGTGACTAGTCTTCTTATACTGAGATTAAGTCGAAAAGGCTGATTGAGAAATCTTCTAAATTCCTCAAGATGGATGCAAGAGTCCTTTCAAATTCGAAAAGGGGTCCTAGTTAACTAGGGTTACAGTTCCACGGATGGGGCCCAATTGGCATTAAAGTAATGGGCATTGAGGCCTTAAGGCTTAATTTAATAGTCTCCAGTGGAGACTAGTCTTGAGCTCTCCTAGGTACAGGTGATGAGACTCGAGAATCTCAGAGTCCGGTACTGTAGGGAGGTAGAGTTTAGGCTTAGTCAATCTTAAAAGGTTTTTCCTGGTGGATGGAAAAATCCTCACTCTTGACACTTGGTTCAAATAATGAAGTCCTGCTCTGGTAAGCCCTAAGCTCTGGACAATCAATCTCTAGTCTTGAGCACCTACCGGTAGAGGGAATTGGAAGTTTTCATTGTCCAGGGAACAATTTCTGTGACGATACTCTTGTTCAAGTCTCGATGTTTGTGGCAAATTAGGAAGCTAAGACTTCTCTTTACTGTCTTAGACATCTTTGCGAACCGCAATATGGACCTGTTAGTTTTGTAATCATTCCGATTCACTGAGTATCCGTTCTTTTCTTGTCCTGCTGAGAAGTTACTACATCTTCGTACGGGCCCGTCAGTGAGAGAGTTTCTTTAATTTATGAGTCATCTGTAAGGCCTGACTGATGCTACGTTTCGTCCTATTTCTGGCGAAAGTCGCGGGATATACGTCACGAAAATTCTGAAGATCTATTTCGTTATGAGGCGTAATTTAAGTCTGGGTGAGGTATCTCTCTTATTAGATGAGGTCTCCGATACCTCCCTGGTTTTACCTCTAGTTCATTGTATAGTTTTCAGGGTCACCGTTAGGACTCTTTAACAGACGAGTTACTTATCTCCGAACAGACTGTTAGGGGGAACCGTCGTCCCATCTTGTGAACTCTGCCTAAAAAAACTCCCTCCGGAATACTAGGGAGGATACCTGCATTGGTTAACCCAAGATTCTTGTCCTGGAGACACTCTTCTATTTCCGCCTACTTTAGCGTTCTAGGCAGCGACTATTTGCCGCTAGGGCTTCGTGAACCTCAAGGCGGTAAAGTGTAGTAAGTGCTTCTTTCATTCGCTGCCATAGTCTCCCTTATAGTTGACAATCTGGACTATATCTCTGTCAAATATAACGGGCTTTCTTTCAGCCGCTTTTGCAGCCTTCTATTCGGGTTTCAAAAGAGAACCATAGTTGTAGGCGTATAAGTGATTGTTCTAGAATGGATTTTTTAGATGAAAGTGGGCTAGTTTTTAGCTTACAAACGCTGGCGGCAGCCTTATTTAGCGAACAGCAGTATTTGACTGATGGAAAAACCCGCTCTTGTTGGTAGAAAAACGGAGTTGTTCCCGAGGGAAGAATTCGCGATCCACTCCCTGGACCTTTCTCCTCTAGTAGTTTTACGATAGTCTGCCGCTGACGGATTCTTAGTACCATTACAATGAGCTAGCCTTGGCTCTACTGGCCCGCGTATAAGCCCTGCGCTTCGGATCTTTGTAACTATGTTTACTTCAGTTCGTAAGTTCTTAGACGAACAAATCCGCCTCGCCTATTTACGCTGCTTAGCGCGTAATTTATCGGAGCTAACTAGGAAGTTTGTAGGCTACTCGAGGACGTGGCTCTCTTTTGAAAGTAGATACGTCTAGGTCTGTTACGCAGAAGGTATTCCTGAAGGGACTAAATAATTTCCTGGTGTAATTACCGGAATTTGTATGCCCAACTTAGGGAGCTTATTGTGAAGTCATGAACCTCTATCATACTGTGCTTTTCGAGAACTGTACTGCCTTCTGACTGGCCTGAGTTCCTTATTAGAGTAGGGCTATTATGCGTTGATAGGGCCTTCCTGCCTCTACCGTGCAATCTCGCTATACCGACCGGAAGTCTAGCGTAGATGTCGGCCCCTGTGCTTAAGCTTTGGTTTGTTATGTCGTCAGTGGTAATCTGACTGAAGATGTGGCAGTTACTGGGATTCCTTTCCTGAACTTCCTGCCTAGGCTCATCTGGCCCGATCGTAGAGCCGCCTAGGTCTAAATTTCGTTGACCTCTCAGGGGATCTGACCTAGTGGTCTAGGAGTAAGAACAATCCCGTATTAGAGCTTCGGTTTGTGCTTCAGCCCTCACTCTCTATATAGAAATCAGTCCGTCTTTTTGGGGCATGAGTCGGAAAACACCCTGCTAGAGATCTAGCCTTTGTCTACATCAGTAACAAACTCGGCGGCTTAGATACACTTTGTACCCATTGGTATTAGTAGGGTTAGACGAGAAAACTGACGTATTTATGACTCTTGCCATACAGACTCTTATATTTAGTGCACTCTGCGGTAAGTCCCGGATCGACTTACTCATACTACAAACCCGACTGACCCGTATTTCAAAGATTATAGCGGCGTTTCCGCCTTTTTCGGAACCAGGGGTCAGAAAAAGGGGTAGCTTCTGGTTATAACCTATTTATTGATCCCTTATCGGTACGTAGAGCGTGGTGATACCATCGCTCTTGATGGCATTCTCGGATTCGGAACCAGCTGCTTCCCGCAGCCCTTCCTTGAGGTCAGAGCTAAGGATGGTTAGTTAATCACTGATCTTGCCCACCATGGGTTCTCGAAAATAGCGTAGCTCACATGGTTAATCCCTTCTCCAAGAGGACGGAAAAACAGATCGATAGCATCTCCGCTGCTCTTCTAGTTTGCACTTCGACCATGGCGGACTTATACAGTGAGGAGTCGACATTGCTTACCTTGGAAAAGTCCTTCTGTTAGCGGACTATCTTTCAACTGCATCCCTATGAAGATCATTTGAAACGTTGGACTTCTACCGTCAGGAAAGCGACCTAGTTCAGTGGAGCTACGGTATTCTTTACTGTAGGGGGGACCAACCTGATGCTCGCTATCATATAAAACGATTTTCCAACGTGTACGGAACATAAACCTCTTTCCATGACGGACTCTTCGAACGGGAGAACTCCCTTGACCGCGAGAGTGACCCTGTTCGCCTCTGTAATTTCCTTTGCAGCGACCAGTCTAGCTACTGATCCCGTATCAGGATTTCTTGTATCGATACCCTGATGTACCTGTTAGCTAAAGGAATAGTGTTTCCACTTATCCTAGAACCGGAATCTCTAAAAAGAGGCGAAATCTTGCCGATGGTAGCATCCTTCTTGTCCCTTCGGTCTTAAAGTTTGCTAGTGGAGCAGTCTAACCACTAATCCTCCGCAGGTACCCCAGGGAAGAGTCAAAATCGTGTCGACTTCCTAACCATTTAAGAAAAATTCAGAAAAGCAATTTTAAGTAATAGGGGCGGCTAAATTTCATAGACTTGAAGAGCTGATATTGAATTGCAAAATTTTCTAAAATCAAAAATCAATGACTAGCAAAAGCCTTTTTGAGAAGTAAGTGATCTCAGAAATAGCGTAAGTCCATTTTGGAATAGAGGCTAAGAGTCAACAGAGTTGTTCCAATTTGAGACAGAGTCCCTTAGATGAGACTCCAAAATTATTCAAAGTCCCTAAGGCTAGATGAAACAAAAATTTTTCCAAGTCCCAAAGGCCCTCGAAGCATCTGAGTTAAGAGTCCCCAAAGTGGCAACTGCTAAAAATTTCTAAGTTTTTCGGGCTCTAAAACTAGGAAAATGCCCATAAAATAGTAAGGGATATCTCATATAAGTAATTGAGACTAAGTTAATAGCTACTGGATCAGAAAACTTCAAACACTCTTAGAGCATATAAGGCTGTTCTGAGACAAAGTCCCAAAACGCCTATCTCAAAATAATTCTAAGTCTCAAAAGCACTTCACTGAACAGAGACTAAGTCCCAAAGGGGGCATTTGAAAATTTTTTCAAGTATAGCAGTACTACAGTCTACACTGAGATACTAAGACAAAGTACAGAAGAACTACTAGGAGGATAGCTCTCACACTTACTCAAGAGCATCCCCTACAATTTTGGCAAAAAAAAACGGCAAGACTACTTATCTGTTAATAACAAAGTGTGACGACTAACCAGTCCTCCTGATCTGGAGTAAACCGTGAAAACGTGAGTCGTGGTGCTATCTATCGGACAGAGGTACTCTGCCGGAAGCGAGCCACAGCAAAATTTCATATGTAGAATTTTCCAGCCTGTGATTCTTCGAAATTGGGGGCAACAAAGGAACCACCATTAGTGTGGACACCTAAATTAATGCGCTAGAGCAAAACGCGCACCTAGATCTGCTTCCGGATAGAGTTACGGACGTAATCACAATATTGCTATTAATAAGTTATCATCCTTGCCGTAACTCTGTACTTCACTTACCTTACGTTGAAGACCTTAGATCCCAAGCTAATTGCTGACGATGCCACACTTAAGAGGCATTATTTAAATAATACTCTAAATAATGCAATCCAGCCCCATTCTACCAGCACTGTCTAACACCAACGTAAATTAAATGCTAACTTGAGTCTTGCTATTTCTGAAAAATTACAGATTAAATCTCAGCGATCATCTTGCCTATTGACGAAATTAGGTAATTAGAAATACACTAACAATTTCTCTTTTTCCTGTATCTGATTATTTCTGCCTTCTTTCAATTTCACTTGCCAGCGTAGCACTATTCATTACAGGTTGCGTCGCGGGTCTGCCAGGGTGGTCGGTATTTCCGAATGAATTCTAGCTTTCACCTAATCTAACATACTAGAATAGAAAAAGAAAACGTATATTGATGAAGCCCTTCCATTTCAGTACGGCAAGATTGCAATTCTGTAATTGAGTTTCGAGGTTTTGTCTTGGTTCCGAAGTTTTAACCTCCAAGACAATAACTTAACTTTCAAAAATAAAAGGGAGTGAATGTGCCGCCAGCACATGCCGTGTGCTGCAAGCACAGCCTCCTGACTTCCGTCGAGAGTCAATAGAAGTGCCGACTGAGATGGCAAGCGCGTTCATTCTTGTCTAACAGTCGCCTTAAGCAGTCACTGTAATCTGCGTAGCTACTATCTTAACGATAGATCGCCACCCGGCAGAGCTTTACTGAAGTATAGACACATCTGTAATTTACATTTAATTCCACCTGGCGTTTCCAGCCGAAGATTGAGAGTCAAGGGATACTAAAATAGATTAGCATAGCCCACTTGTGTTTGCTTAATTCTCTCCCATCTACTGAAGGATATACTTGAGAGGCCCATAGAGCGGCCTAAACTTTCAGTTTCACTGCTTTTTCATTGAGACACTCGATAAGATAAAACGTCTGTTGCTATAATTATTGAGAATTATTGAGGAGCTGGAATTCATAAGTTAGGCTAATCATGGCCTGTGTGGGCATTAACAAGAAAAATTGTTATTACTTAACAACTCCAAGATAAAAGGTAGCTACCTACCATAATTCAAGCTAATACCAATTCAAGTTTTAAACGATTCTTGAGACTTAAGCTGCAATCGTCAAATATTCACAATCCAGAAAATTTACTGAAAATAACCAGTAACTACCTAGTACACTTACACCAATTAGCTAATGGAATTAAAATTAGGAGGAATTTACTAAAATCAAAAGTAGCTACAATACTAGTAGTTCAATAATATCACGACAGAATATTTTGTTTCCAACTTTCAACAGGGAAAATTTGTTTCAACTGAATACTAAGTAGGTACCAACCCACTTTTTTGCCGTAAGACCAATTCCAGTTCTTTCAGCAATACCATTCCTACTGAAACATCTTCAAGCTGTCCAATAATTGGCAAAACTGGATGCTTCTATGACCTCACGTGTAGAGGTATTTTACACGTGCACATAGCCTATATTAGGCACAGTACCTAGGTAAGTTGAAGATTTGTCATGAAGCAAATGCAGCTAGAAAAAGTAAAATACATTGTTATTTGCTAAAACAGTAACTACAACACAACATGCAATTCCTGAGATCAATGATAATATAACACTCACCTCTTTTGTTTTCAATTCTTCTTTAATTTCTTCTAATCTTGTATTACAATGAGCAAATTTATTTATTTTCTGCTGGTCATCGTATGTGATGTGGACATCCTCCTCCTGCAAAACACCAAATAAAATGAAATAACTATCATTAAATCAAAGACTTCTTGAATAAAATAAAACAAAGCTAATGACACTCCTGAAACTAGATCTAAACTCGCATAAGAGCTGAACACTATGCATTGCAAAATAAAATAAAACTCATGAAATTAGTATAGAACCAAGGAGTTCAGTGGAAAATGCATGATCATTAACCTATTTATGCCTGGCGTCCTACAGTTAACAATGGAAGTTTTCTGTTGATCAGGACTGCTAGGAAATGAAAAATCAAAGTGCTGTTGATTGTAGCTAACTCTTAAATTACTGTTTCAAAAGCTGTTTTTAGTGGCAGGTTTTAGATTGCATGAAGAGGTCGTCATACAAGAGGCTCAAATATTGTGTATTCTTTAATTTACCCAAAAAAGGATGGTGCCGTCCAAAAAGTAGGTAACGCCCAAATTAGTTAGAATGCTCCAATGAATACTTTTGCACTGGTGAGCGGTAGGCAGAGTACCTCTGTCGTTAGCCTGCAACCCGCACCGCTAATCGGCGACTCCAGTTCAGGACGACAGTTCCGAGTAGTCACACTCATTATTGACAGATTAGGTACCGTAAGGTAGGGCTATTTCGGCTGGAAAGTTGCACTTAAATGAGCACAGCTACAGAACCTGTAATCCTACAAACAAATTTTTATAATAAAAAGTTAGGTCTAAGCCTAGGCTTCAATTCCCCTTAGTATCCAGTCCTTAGGTTTCCAGATTTTTGATCAGGGTCTCTCCAAAGGGGGGTGCCGAAATTAGCCGTGCATGTCGGGTAATTTCGGCATGTCAATATAGCTCCTTGTGGCTGAATTGTTTACTGTATAATGAAGGTCTTTGAAGATGTAATGGCCTCACACTGTTATATACAGTAAGCCCTTGCTATTCGCGAGGGTTACGTTCCATCAAAAGGTCACGAATAGCGAATCCGTAAATACCTGATACATAGGAAATAAATAGGTTACGTTCCTGTAAAAGTGGGTGATGTGCGTGTAAACGCGCGTGATGTGCGTGCAAATAGTTAGAATGTTCCAATGTACACTTTTGCAGTGGTAAGCATAAGGCAGAGTACCTCTGTCGGTAGCACCTTGACCCGCGATTCGAGGTAACACTCGAGGGGACTCCAGATCAGGAGGACGTATTGAGTCGTCACACTATTTATAGACAGGTAAGTACTCTGCATTGTTTAAGTGTACATGATGAGTCAAAATTTGACTAAGTGTCTATCTGTGGTTTGTAGTAGTAGTCACATTTTGATGTTTCATGTAAAAATCTGATTATTAACCCATTTCCTGTGTAGGAGTGAATTTCGGGAAATTTTAGATTTTTTTTGTGTGCCCTTGGCCCCTCCACCCCTACACCTCCTTGGCTCCTCCACCCCTGCACCCCCTCAGCCTCGGCTATATAGGTCGGGATCAGGGCGCCAGGAGTCATTCGTCACGACGAGCAAAACATCAACCTAGAACAAAGGGATTTGGGAAGAGAGTAACACTCCAGAGGTACTCTGCCTTACGCTTACCACTGCACAAGTGTACATTGAAACATTCTAACTATTTGCAGGGGTGCGCTCCCGGCAGAGTACATCTGTCGGTAGCACCGATATATCCACAGCGGAGGATACGGAGCAGGGCGGGATTCTGAGGCGCCCTGAGCTGGAGGGTGCACATAATTAGGATTTTTAGAACCACTCATTTAGAAGCTCATCTGTTCAAGTTTTTAGTCTCGTTATCTATTTGCCAGCAAGAGCCACGCTTCTTCCCTGGATTCTTATCACTCAGCGCCCTAGACAAAGTCGTGGTGCTGATGATGTACCTTCTCAGAGGATTTCTAATGTCTTGGTATTACCTTTACCGCAAATATACCGCAGATGAGCATCCCAGGCTTCCTTTTTCTCTCAACGATGTTTCGTATTTCACTTCTTATCTCTGTTACCCCCGAATTTTTTCGGCAGGCTAGTGGAATTGGAACCCGTGTTATCAACCCATCCTGGCCTTGGACAGGAAAGGGTGCCGTCACCCGATTCAGTGGACCTGTAGCACCTGTATGAAGCTTCTTTATATGAAAACACTAGGTCTTGCTTAGCTCTCCCACCAGGTCGTTTGCCCTGGCAGGTCCCATGCTTGTACCTCCTTTGATGAGGAGTACATACTTGCATCGCTTTATAAGGACGGTCCTTTTCCCCAGTCTATATAGACCTTCACGTTGTTCAGCCCCCAGAGCTACATCTATTTGTAGTCTCGAGTCCTAGTGCACAGTGTAGTGAATAATTTCTACCTCCTGTACTAATCCGTGGCAATTGCCCGGCTAGTAATTCTGCCAACTTCTTATCACTGCGTTAGAGCAACCTTCCTTTGGCCGCTTGTTTAAGTTGCATTTCATGCTAGGACTAGACTCAGGTTTAGGCTCTGTCTTGTCCACTTTCCTTGTGCTCGGCAGGTGTCTTATGATCGTTTCCCGAGAGTGGTATCTGCTTTGAGACCTGAACTCCGCTGATACCATTTTTTTTTTTTTTTTTTTGACTAGGGCTTTGAGGCACCTAAGTCGAGAACAGCTTACTGTTTCCGGTGAACCAGTGAGCTTAGTCTTCCGCTGATGAAATCATGGTTCATGAGTAACCGTGGTTCTTTTTGGTTAACTTCTCATTCGTGTAAAACTTGGCTCCAGCTTTAACAATCTTCAGTCCCTGATATAATTGTCCCATATCCGAAGGATTCTGGGGCTTAGGTCTGGTCGAACATCATAACAAGCAGAATAGCTGCAACCGGCCGGTTTTCATTGTAACAAACCTGGTTTGAGGTATTCAGTTGTATTTAGAACTGTTATCACCCTGTAATTTTCGCTTATGAGGTTTGTTTGTTTCCTTGACTGGGAGCCAATTTTTTTTTCGTTTTGAAAGGTAGCAACCCTGAGCAATATAGGATGGAAGTTTGGATTCTGGTGAGTCGCGGCCGTTGGTCCCCAGAAGTTCCTGAACTCTTGCAGCAATGAGCTTGAATCTAAAAACTATCATCAGATTTGTTGTCAAGTGCTTTAGTACATTAGTTAAGGAAGACTCAACTTAAATTCTTTTTTTTTTAGTTTATTTCTTACTTTACTAAAAAATTTTTGGAAGTTCTATATTCAAGCCATCTCGGATGGATTCCTTTTCAGGGTAGCGTCGACCGTGGTGATTCATCGCATTTTCCGCATACTTTAATATGACTAAAAAGCCACTGGGACTACGAAGTTGAAACTTTCCACACTTATATATATAGGATATTTCAAACACGTCGGGATCGGTCACATCGTCTTCTGAGTCGCTCTGGCTCATATTTTGGGCCGGTAAGTGCCTAGGCATACGTGAGGGCGACCGGTTGGAGTCGGCAGAGTCGACCTCAGACGGGACAGCGCCTTCGTCGGGGATTCCCTCCGGTGGAATGGAAGGGTGCCTAGCAAGTTCCATAGGTGGGGACCTAGGCGGGGTCACTGGTCGGGTTGGAACCTGGAGTGCAGGTTCGTCAGCAGATGGAGACGCACCTTGAGTTTCTATCCGCGCAGCGATTTCAAGTCGTTCCTCTTCGCTGAGGAGGATTTTTGCTGCAGCTTTGCATGATTTGGCCACTAAGAGAAGCCTGTGGGAAATTGCCCGGGATTCCTCTCTCGTCCCACAACTGTTTGAGGCGCTTGAGATAGCCTGGCCCCTCGCGCTTGCTGGTGACGGAGCACTCCCACAGCACAACTTGGTCTTCCCTGGACCACTTGTGGCGCGTGCAGCGTTGCGTCGGGACAGTAGCCTCCTCCGCCCCCCACGGAGAAAGGGGAGCCTGCTCTCACACTCCCCTCTCCAGTAGCATTCACACTAGCATTGGAATCCTGGTTAACCGATTCCGACGGGTGAGTACCACGTTCACGAATGACCCCTGCCTCACCCACAGCAGATCGGTCGAGCAATGTACCCAGTCTAACTGAGGTACACTTCACACCGTTAGAAGGGTATCTCTATTATTATACATTTTCATAGTTGCCTGGTAACCCTCAGGCGGCGGGGCACCTTAGCGTCTGTGAAGATGAACTGCCTACCCCAAGCTGTCGAACGCATTCAACGAGTTGACTCTTCCGCCTGAATCAGCCGTTGGTCTTCTCAATGGCTACCTTCGACTTTGATGGTCCTTTTCAGCCATCAGGGATGCTCGACCCTCCAACTGTAAGTTGGTACGCCTGGTTAAGCTGAGATTCAGCATGACCAGCCGCTGACCTACAGGAGGTTGACTGGATTAGCCGCCGGTCTCTCGGCAGGTTGTCGTTGGCCTTCAATCTTTGAAGGCTCATATGGCTTTTGCTGCACATTTCCTCAACAGCATGACCTTAAATACCCCCTGAGTCAGACTCATATGCCCTGATATTAATATTATAGCTACTCGGTAGTTTAAGTGGACCGTCAAGCGAAATCCTTCAAAAATTCAGCCTTTTTTCCTAAACAGTACCTATGTACCAATAGCTACATGAAACGGGCATGCAGGTAAAGTTTAAGCTGACACTGTAACATTAATGCTAAGTAAGTAGAACAAGGGGATGGAGGGGTGGGAGCGCTCATGAAAAGTTCATTTTTTACTTCAAATTTTTTTTACCATTAGGCCAACCTTCATAAAATTTGGTAGCCAGCTACAAATATGTAAACTGAAAAAAAGTGAGAGTTAGACTCCATTACAGTAAAGTCTCAGTAATTCACTATTCAATAATTTTTGTGCTTCAGTAGTTCACTATTGAGAGGCTATCGGCACCATTCCGGTTTTCAGCATGAAATGCCGAATTAGAGATCTAAATTTGGGACAGAGTCTTCCCCAAACAGTGTCCACCCTCCTTAATTCATACTTTACGCATGTAATTACGTAAAACAACCGAACTGCAAGAAATTGCTTTTGAAAACATGACGCTACCTGGCATTGGGAAATTTTGGCGTCAGTTCATTTAGTACACGTGACGATTATGTAGTATAAACATTTCTCTCTTGAGATTGATTTAATCTACATACAGTACATAGAACTCCAACTGAGAACCGCCCCCCCTCCGACATATGAACTTCTCGACTTACGAACTTTTCTTGGCAGAAAAATTACGATATGCACGATATACGAGCAAACCTCTACTCGACATACGAACCTGGAAATATTGCAAATGTTTATTAATGCAATACACATGTATTACTTCGTTTTAATAAATATCCCGCAACCCAACTCTTTATTTCTCTAAAGGGAAAGATGGTCAGTCACGCCAGTTGAAGTTTTCAATTAAAAAACGTGCTGCCACGCGCGTAAATCAGGATGCCACGCTCCTGGCGAAGCACACACCCAATGGCGCATGTCTACCTAAACTGCGACTCTGGTTGCACGTTTCATAGAGCTAACACGGAGAGGATTGTCTGCTAATACAGATGACCAATATATAGGGAAAAATTAGCTAGACTTAGCTACTAAGTTTTCAAATTACGAACCTCCTCCTAGAATAAATTAAGTTCGTAAGTCCCGGCGGGGTTCCACTGAACATATGCACGCAGAATTGCAGATGTATGCATTTATATGTACATATCTACCTACAAATACATACCTACTGTACATAAGCTCCCCTCCACACTTTAGTTCGGCTACGGTTGCTGATTTATAGACGTGTTCTCTAATGTGCATCAGGTGTCGAACTATAGAGATGCCTCTAATTCGGCAAATCGTCCCGAAATAGAGACGAGTGGTGAACTTCAGCACATTCGTTATTTCGGCAATACCAGACCTCCGAACCATTCGAATTAGAGAGACATTAGCAACTGTACTTTTCCCCGTAGAAAACATGACAAAAGGGAATCCATTTTCTTTTAATTTGAGTACTGTATTTTCTATGGGGAAGATGGGAAAAGTATTAGAGTCTAACCCTCATTTTTTCGATTTTACATATCTGTAGAGTAACATGTCTCGTACCTGTCAACCTTGCCAGTAGCCATCCACGTGGCATTAAAAAGCTTCCTGTGTGAAAACTAGCAGTGGTAGAAAGCCGTATTTAGGCTTAAACTGTAGGCTAAATAGTGCCGCACCATCCCTGAAAATGACTAGCGAAAAAAAATGGATAGTGTTGCAACGAATTTTTCTCAGTGGCTCGCGAAGATAGAACACCTTCTGTCGGTAGTACAAGACCCGCGTCAGCGCCCAACCCTGGGGGCGTCTAAATGGTAGTTTAGACTGTTTCGAGGCGTAACCCTCAATATAGACAGCGTTTGGTGTTCTATCTTTTTTTTTCAAGCCCCGCCCCCTGGTACCTCAGGGTCCCAGCAGCAGCACTCCTCATTCTGGCACGACGAGCGCACCAACATATCAACTTCACCCTTAGGCCAAG
>LQNS02278126.1:40833-76476 GCA_001587735.2 Parhyale hawaiensis | reverse complement strand
AGGAGCTAGACTCCTGAAGTAAAGTGTCATCAATCTCCAGTTGGGGATGCTGCGGTACAAGTGTCCGAGACCGACTGATAGTCATAGACTTGGTCTTACTGGCATTCAGCTTCATACTCCAGGCCGAGCACCATGCACTAATGCATGACAAATCCTTATTCAGAGACTGAGCAATAGCATCACGCAGGCGAGGAGCAGGTATCACTGCCATCAAAGTGGAATAGTCGGCATAGTTGATCAACGTGTTTTCGAGTGAAGAGAACATGTCACTAGTATAGAGAACAAACAACAGCGGGCCAAGTACACTGCCCTGAGGGACGCCAGACACCACAGCATCCAAAGTGAAGGAGTGTGCTCCGTACGGGGAGCAACAGACATACGCTGTAAGATTGAACAGTCGTTTGTTTGCCCAAATTTTCTGCCTTACTTGGAGAATCTGAAAAAAGTTTTGTGGAGTAAGAAATGACAAATTTTCTAAAAGTTTACAAATATTTTTGAGAACATGTTTTGCATGGTTTTTTGTAGAAATGAGGTCCTACACTTTTTTTTTCTTGCATAGGGTACAGCGGCAAACCCTGAAATGACCGCAACTAAATGCTTTAACAGTTCCTTCCCTCATTTTTGGTCTATCGCAATTGTAACCCCTGTGAGGGGGGGGGGGGGGTTGTTTCCTACCCCAGGATGGCTGCAATCATACCTTACCTCAAATGACTATATAGCTATTAGGAAAATATGCTAATTTTGTTTACTCATATTATATTTGACCACAGAATTAATAATCCTTTTTTTTCTGCTGTTACATTCTTATTTTGATTGTCATATTGACTGAAACGATTCCTTTCTTTGTGGACCCAACGTACGCTATCCAACCAAACTTTGGTTGATGTGTTGGGGCTTTTCTGGTGTGGTAGCTTTGGTTATGTGTTGAGAAATTGTTTTAACTTATAGCTAATTACACTGTCAAATAGCTACCTTTTATGGTACCTTGTGTTCTTTCTATTATCACTTCCTTATAGGTTTTGAGTTTGGTGTAACAGTAATTTTCACTGAGTTCTTCATCAGTTTCTGGACTAATTAATTTCTTATTGACCAGTTCTGCATGTTAATATTGGTCATTTTTTCAGAGATGGGTGTGCTGCCTGAAATTGCAAAAGCAGTTGAAGATATGGACTGGACGTGAGCATAACAACTTTTGGTTGTGGCATGCAAACTAATTTTAAGTCATATGAACAACACCGTTATTGCTTTCATAGAGCTCATTCCCTATTGATCACCTGTAGCATGTAACTTTCCTCTGTTCTTCCTCGTCTTTCATGACTTGCTGTTCCAATGCATGTTGTTCCCACGTGGGAACACACAGCATGGGTTCTGTGTTTGTGTTGATATAGGTACAATGCATACTAGGTATATGTCCTTCTTTTTTCCTCATGAGATCGCCGTTGTATAAATAGAGGTTAAGGCTACTCAACGTAACTGTCACTGAAGGGAAGCAAGGGGGTGCCCTGCGTAGAAGAATTGAAGTGGAAACTGCTCGTTTCTTATGATCCTTTGAATTGGTAGTTGCAGTGCAAGTAAGCAAACTTTTGTTGACAGTTTGATCTATAAAATAGTATCTTGAGTTTTTTGCTGTCATTTTTCACAGCAAGATTCACTAGTTACTAACAAAACTCTTGTAAAATTTAAATAATAGAATTTATACTCTTGTCCATCAGGGCTTTGTAATGACTTGTGTTCCTCAGGGGGCCAAGGATGAGCCATAAGATTAGGTTTGTTAGATTTGCCTATCGTAGGTATGTGACGGGGAGCAGCGACCTCAGAGGTCGCTATTGTGCAGCTTACCTTAGCCAATAGCTAGGGCTTCAGGACTTGTGTCGTTTGTGTCCACTATGCTTCCTTCCGCTTTTATACCGTATTTCTACTAATGATGCTTCATTTTGTTCTTCCTCTTCTTTCCCAACTTGCTGTGCCCATGCCCATTCATCCTGTTTGGGAACATCTTCATGCATGGGTTCCACATTTATCTTGGCATATTATAGTTAGCTACCTATGTCCCTTCCTTTCTTTGATTATCATAACATTGATTTAGGGACGTTTCAACTATTGTATGTATATGACCAAATAATGACTTATTGAGATGGACACTGGTATGAATTAAGTTGATCTGGGTTATTTCCTATTATGATTAGATAATAGTTTGTAGAACTAAAGTTAAAATCTTTTGGAACCCCTTCAGTGCTGAATTGCAGTTTAGAATACTCTTAAAACTTTTAAAATTGCTATTCATTGAAATAGTACAGTAGTTAGGGTAGAGACGTTAGTCTCCGATCACTGGCTTAGTCTCCGATTACTTTTACACCCCTCCATTAAAAAACTGCTGCAAGGCAAACCATTGATGCTAGAAAGATCAGCTAGGGCTCAAATTGTAGCCAAGGAAATGCTCAATATGTCCTGCAAGTCGTAAATCGTAATTCCCCAAACTCAAAGTTGAGGAATTTTTTAAATGTTAAAATTGCATGAAAATGTGCCTATTTTTTCGGTGTTAAGAAAACTACCACTCTCGGAAAATAATTTTTTTGAGGGGTTTGCTTGCATTAAAGTCGCGATATCAGTGTTGGACATCGTAGTACACATATTGGACAAGCTTCTAGTAATTTTTTCATGAGTCCACTTAGCGACCCTACGAGGGGGCGGGGTGGGGTGATCGGACAATGCAGGCAAAAAGCATGCAAATCGTTAGTCTCCGATCAAAATTCAAATTTTTTTTTTAACCACGATTATCTTGAGTTCATTGTAGTTAGTTGGCGCACCTTTTAGCACTTGGTTTCATATTTCAACATTTGTACTTTTCTTCTTTTCAGGATGGCGTTAGTCTCCGATCACCATAACGGCCACGTGGTCGATCGGTCGACCACTGGGGTCGATCAGTCAACCACAGTGAGTCTCCAATCACCATAACGGCCACTGTGGTCGATCGGTCGACCACTGTGGTCCATCAGCCAACCACAGTGGCCGACCACAGAAACCGCAGTGATTGACCGGTCAGACATTGCAGTATATTGGTCGACCAGATAACCGCAATGATCGACTGGAAGGTGTATAAGATATCAGCTACCTGTGCGTGATTTGTATCATACTGTATATGTATTGTGTCAATATGCACGGCGCTCAAGATACCAGCTGTCTATGCATGTTGTGTATCGTATATCGCGTCAGTACCTATGCACGGCGCGCTTTGTAATCCCTCCCTTAGCCTAACCTGCTGCGGCAGCGCAACCCCACAAGGCTCCCGGAAGGTAGATCGGAAACACGACTCTGTGGGCTTCATAAAGAAGTCAATACCCCTCACAAGGGCACAAATGCCACTGTAGTTATTGGGGGAGATCCTTCACCACGGTGTTTGCCGCATAATGTTGCTGTGAACAGGTTGGCAGTCAACCGGGCTAGGCCACAGAAGTGACTGGGGACCCATCGAGTCAAAGGTGAAGTAGCGCGAGGCTGTTAAGTTAGAGGTTAGGAGTTGAGGTTGAAGAGATGGTCAGTACAGGATTAGGTTAGGTGAGACCAGAATCGGTTGGGAGCAAAGGGTGCCTTGTGTGGCCGTAGCGTGCGGTGCAGCAGTGGCAGCTGTATTTGTTTTTTCGGTTGCATAGTGCGCTCTACCCGCCCCTGACCTACAAAAGCGCACCACCTGACCACGACCCCATAGCATTTGGTCTGTCTGTGCATGTTGTTTATCGTATATTGTGTCAGTATGCACGGCGCATAAGGTACCAGCTGTCGTTGCATTTTGTGTATTGTATATCGCGTCAGTATGCACGGCGCATGAGGTACCAGCTGTCTTTGCATTTTTGTATCGTATATCGCGTCAGTATGCACGGCGCATAAGGTACCAGCTGCCTGTGTGTGTCACGTATAGTAGCTATAGTGCGTCAGTATGCGCGGCGCATAAAGTACCAGTGGCTTGTGCGTGTCACGTACATCTAGTAGCTATATTGCGTCAGTGTGCACGGCGCATAAGGTACCAGCTGTCTGTGCATTTTGTACATCGTATATCGCGTCAGTATGCAGGGTGCATAAGGTATCAGCTGTCTGTGCATGTTGTGTATTGCGTTAGTATGCACGGCACATAAGGTATCAGCTGCCTGTACGTATCACGTATAGTATATTGCGTTAGCATGCACGGCGCATAAGGTATCAGCTGCCTGTATGCATCACTTATAGTATACGGTATTGCCTCATCGATGAAAATAAAGCCTCTCTAATTATGCATATTGCATTAATATTTCAAACGTATCTTTAATACTAACTAGTTCCATATCATAAGTAGCGGACCAAACAGTTTTGAAGTTCCCACCTTGACAACGACATTCACTAAGAATGTCGAAAACTTGGTAAAAATATAATTCGTAATCCAGAAGTATTATTTTATGTTAATTAAATATATTGCCTCAGTATGCACGGCGCATAAGGTATCAGGTGCTTGTATGTTTCACGTATTGTATATTGCGTCAGTATGCCGGCGCATAAGGTATCAGCTGCCTGTACGCATCACGTATAGTATATTGCGTCAGTATGAACGGCGCATAAGGTATCAGCTGCCTGTACGTTTCACGTATAGTATATTGCGTCAGTATGCACGGCGCATAAGGTATGAGCTGCCTGTGAGTGTCACGAATCGTAACACCATAGAAAAAAAAAAACATGCGAAACGTACGTCCACATTGTGGGTGCTACCCTTATTGAGTTATGTGGCTAGCAAACAATCAAACCAAGGCAAAAAGATAACATCCTAGGCCATGCTTATATGTTTTCATGCATGAACAAATCACGGATTTGACTTTTAAGTGCATGGTTCTTGCTTGCACATGTTTTTTCATAAAATTTGTGTGATCGGAGTTAAAAGGTCATTGGAAAAAACGGTCTTGTAACTATCTCAAAAACAAAGTTAAACTGGAACTCGAAATATTTTTCTAAAATTTTTCGTTTGTTGCCCAAGGAAGGTACAATACACAGAAGTTTATTTTGCAAACCAAAAATATGCTATTCCAAAAGTTGACTTTTGTACTATTTATTGGGGGTCTCGTTTATGTTACGGGACAAGCCATAACTCCATGTATTGAAGTCAGATCCATATGAAAATCACTCAGATGTTAGAAAACAAGTTTATCTAGCAGCTCCTCTAGCTTTGTTTAATAATCTCAATGTTTTCTATTTTTCCTTCCTACCGATCAACAGCAGTCAAAATTGATTGGAGTTGCTGACTCGCCCAAAGTGTCCGATCAACCCACTATAACTGTTATAACAAAAAACTATTAATTGTAGAATAATGTACTTACTCTCAAAAGAAAGTTCAATTCATGTTCTTTCTTTTGATACATAACAATGCTGAGTTATTGTCATTTTTATGGGAACTATAAGGCGTGGAAATTTTTTCCTTGCAAAAAGTGATTGGACACTAACGCTCCTACCCTATATATTTAGGAATAAATCATAGCTAAAAAAATCATTGGTAGCTACAAATAACTTGTGTAACTGTAGATATTTTATGCAAGCATTAGTGGGTTTGAAGTCTAAGAAATTGAAAAATAGGTAGAATAAAATAATGGAATATATATTGTGTTTTATAGATTGGTTATTACAGTTTACATTTATTGTTGAATACAGTTTCCTTGTTTTCTGTTGTTGGCCACGGCCCTGATCATGTCTCAGACTTTCACGGATTATCCATTGTATCTACAGACTACCCACTGACGTTCAGAATGAGGCCATACCCATGATCTTGGGTGGTGGGGATGTGCTCATGGCTGCAGAGACGGGCAGTGGTAAGACTGGTGCCTTCTGCCTGCCTATACTGCAAACGGTGTGGGAGACCCTCAAAGATATTCAGCTTGGCAAAACTTCCAAAGTCAACAAAGAAGCCCGTGAGTTGTTGACTTATAGCACCATTATATTTTGACTCGGCTGAGTGACCTGATTTTGTTACCTACTTCATTTGTATGTAGCCGTATGAGGTGTAGCTATATACCATTTGTTGTGACCATAGTCCTGTATATTTTAGTTCACTAACATTTACAGAGTCCTTTGTGTGTTGCTTTCTTCATTGTGTGAAAAGCTTCCACCTTTTTTAATTTTAGCTGCAACCTTTCATGTTCACTTCATTAGGGTTAGCTGTCGTATACCGTGATGTTTGACATTATTACTAGACTACAGCAACTCTGCCTCTCTTTATCATGCCATTCATGGTTGCTCAAATGTATGTTAACCCCTCACTTACTAGTTGGCGTTTCTCATTTTGCAAACAGTTGACAGTGAGGAAAAATGTGGAGTGTTACCAGTTTCTATGCAGAAATATCATATGACTGCAGTCACTGGGAAGTTCTTGTACTCGGCATTATGTAGCTACTTACGGGTACTCTGCTCCTTTGTGAAAGACATAACTTGCTGAACTCTCATCATCATTCAGATATTAACCTCTTGTCAGGCAGAGATGAGTGGACTCATCTTCTACTAGTGTTCCTCGTTTAGTCGTTGATGTGTATATTAGTGCCAGACAACTCTTGATATCGAACGTTGCTTTCAAGAAACAGTCCAAGCAATGCTATGCCAAGGAAAATAGATCTTCATTTCGTACCAAAATAAAAAAAATTTAAAATAAAATATAACCCCTAAGAAAGTGTTGGTAAGAGGTTAATTCTGCCAGAGGCTTCCCTTGCTGCTGGCAGCTTTATTGAAAGGAATGTTTGGTTTCCTCATCATTGCATCTTCATTATTGAGTAAAAAGCTGTTTAAAACGCAGCATTCCGCAGTGCTTACCCTTGACTCGTGATGCTGCTCTCAGATGTCATGACTTTACTGGGCTGGTCTTCATGCATGAATAATTCCAATCAGTTGTTACTTTGCTGGCTTTTGACATATTGTGCGTTGGCCCTGGCCAGGAAATAGCTGCAGTAGAAATACGTAGCTAGTATGCTAAATTGCATGATATTTTTATGACTCCAAAATTTCCTAAATCACAGTTGTGCTGGACCCATTAGTGCTGAATAACAAGTGTAGCGACTAATTCTTGCATCTCTAAAATTAACGTGAAGTTTTAGCCGAGATGTAGACAAAGACTAGTAGCTATAGCTGTTGTTCGTAGTCAGTATCTAGAGCAGTAGTTTTTTTTTTGTTTTCTTCCCATGATGGCGGTGAATCATATAGGTAGCTGTTGGCAGGGTAGATAGTAACTTATAGCAAGTGCTCCCTGCTTCCTACAGTAATTAGCTAGGTACCAGCCCCAGCTTTACTACTCTTTGTCTGGCCACGACCTACCCCAGTGGCCGTAGCAGTTACCAGTGAGCCAAAACTTGTAGGTATCCACTGAATTCGCACGAAAAATTTTACTAGGGCATTTTGGAGTTTTAAATCGTGTATAATTCTGTTAAGGCTTTTCCAAGAATTACTGTAATGGTGCAAGCAGTTATGTATATACTTCATCCAGTATACAGGGTATCCGGCACTTTTGGGAACAAACTTTAACATAAGGTTAGGATCGTTAAAATGAACATTTTTTGATTAAATATAGATGTGATCTAAAATGCTTCCTTAAAAAGTTACTAAGACTTTATATTTGAGAAATATTGAACTAACATTCGTTGGTAGTGAGTAGCCAAAAATTGAAACGTGTACGTTAGGCAAACAATTTTTATTATTAACACAAGAAGCAGGAGATGAATTACAAATGATATTGAAAATGGTGTCCATCTATTTCGATACACGCAGTCAAACGCCGATGTAATGATTGCTGGACGAGTACGAATACTTCAGGAGTTTCATCAATTCTTGCCGATGCTTCAGTAATTCTACCAATGAGGTCATCTTCGGACTAACCAGGGTTGCGTACAGAAAGCTCTAACATATCCCCATCGGTAGAAATCCTTGGGCGTCAAATCAGGAGACCTTGGCGGCCATGCAGCAGGGCCTCCACGTCCACTCCAGCGATTTGGATATCGAGCTTTCAATAACTGCCTAACATCAAGCGCGAAGTGTAGAGGAGCACCGTCGTGTTGAAACCACATTCCTCTCCTGTCGGCTAAGGGCACATTTTCTAAATTTCTGAGCTGTGGATAAAGAGTTTAACTTTTTAATGAAGCGTTTTAGACCACATCTTCATTTAGTGAACAATGTTTATTTTAATGGTCCTAACCTTATTTTAAAGTTTGTTCCCAAAAGTGCCGGACACCCTGTATGTATAGTGGTGAACAATAAGTAGCTATTATGGGTATTTAATATGAATTTAGTGCGGTTAGAATACCTACTCTATTTGATTGTGCTATGACATGAACTCCTCTCTATATTTAGTTTATACATATGGTATGGGCAGCTACAAAGTGGCAGCTGAGTTTCAGTGACCGTGACAGCGGGTTGGCTGTAACTCCCGATGGCCTGCGCTGTCAGTCTCGAGATCCCAAGGCCTGGCAGGGTGTGAGGGCTAACAAAGGCATCGTTGGCCCCGGCAAATATTATTTTGAGGCGACAGTAGCTGATGAGGGCCTGTGCAGAGTAGGCTTCTCGACTGGCACCGTGAGTACCTCTATTCCTTAGTGCAGGGGTGCACTACTACTGAACTGATAACTAATCTGACTGCGCCGTAGCTTATTGAGATTTTGTGTTTGCATTTCCGCATGTTCACCATGACTGTCGTCCCCCATAATCTGGCGAACCTGGGGTTTGTGTAAGCCTTACTCGGTACGCAACTCTGTCGAGTGGACCGGACTTCTGCTTTGCTTATCCTCCGTGTATGGGATTTTTTTCCACTTTGTACATTTCTGTACATTCCTGTATATTTCTGTATTTTTCTGTAAATTTCTATATATTTCTGTTTTTATCTTTCTGTCTCTCTTGCGTTGTGGTGATGTGGAGAGTAACCCGGGACAGAGTCAGGCTAGGAGGTGCCGTGTCCTTTATTGTAAGATCAGAGGACTGCATGCGAACCTTGCTGAGCTTGGCTTTGTGTCCGTGGTGTTGATGTCGTGTGCTGTCTGAGACGTTGGTCACGAGTCGGAGGCACGACGCAGAGCTTGCCTTGGCCGGTGTTCAGTCCCCTTTACGCCATGGGGATCGGGGCCTGGATTCTGCAGCATGGCTGTCTGTGTCCGGAAGGGTTTCTGTGCGTACCGCCAGTCAGTGCATGAATGTGCCTGTTGTGGGATCATAGTTGTGAGGGTGTTTGGCCGTGTAAATAATTTTTATTTGTTCTCCTTATATCGGGGCCCCACAACTGATGATTCTCTATATGACTGTCTGCTGACGGCGATGGCCTCGATCCAGAGTGCAGATCCTAAGTCAGCGTTTATTTTTGTGGGCGATGTTAATGCACACCACAGGGAGTGGTTGGGATTTGTGTCGCCGACTGATGGTCATGGTGAGGCTGCATTCGACTTTTGCACCTTACCTAGTTGTGTGCAGCTAGTTTGTGGATCCACGCATGATACTGGTAATTGTCTCGACCTTGTCATGACTGGTGTCTCGGACTTGATGCATGTATCAGTTGGCCCCCCTATTGGTACTTCTGACCACTCACACCTTGTTGTATCCCTGGACCTGAACCAGTTGGCTCCTGTGGTAGACACCAGGAGAGTGGTGTTCGTTAAGAGCAGGGCTAATTGAAAGGCTGTTACTGGAGCAGTAAGGGCGTTACCCTGGCGCCAGATTATCCGCAGTGAGGATCCTATATCTGTGCTTAATGACTTCACTGTGTCGGTTTTTGGAAAGGTTTGTCCCAAAGAGGAATATTCTTGTGAGGTTTCGGGACAAACCTTGGTTTGACCATCAGTGTCGGTTAGCTTTTGAAGCTAAGTAAGCAGCTCATTGGGCATGGCGGCGTTCGCGTGACCGCACGGTGTGGCTGACCTAAAGTGGTGGCAATAATGATAGCACAATTCAGAATTTTTTGATAACTTGAAAAATACTATGCTATATCATGTAAAATTTTGACATAAAAGCTTTATTTCAACCAGTTACCTATTACTTATCATAGTTTCCCTACAAACTATTTGATTAAACTTTTATGATGAAAAGTATAAATTTGTGTTGGAATTTGGGTGGAAATAAAGATAGCACAACTTGAAAAAAATTTCATTTCCGCGTTACTACATCCAGATTAGACAAGAAGAATATATACCAAAACAAACCAGCGTCGCCATATTGGACAGTTGCTCCCTACATTGTAGCTAACCTCTATATTTGGAAATTAACCCATTTCTTAGTATGGGAAGACAGTGTGGTTTATCTGAAAAGGAAAAGGGTTAAATAAGCGCATTAAATGAAGAAGGATAGCCTACACTATTTCTGAGATTTCTAGGAAGGTTAGCAGATCTAGAAAGGTAGCAACTAACGTTTTGAAGAACCCAGAAGAGTATGGAAAAAAGAAGTCTCCTGGCGCCCTTCAAAATTGAGCCCTACAGCCCACCGCCGACTTCTCCGTGAGGCATCTCAGACAGGAGAGGGGTCAAAAAGCCTGCAAACATCCCTGCAATTAAATGTTACACCAAGAAGAGTGCGACAAATCCTGGGTTCATCTAAGAACTTGAATTATAAGAAGAGAAAAACTGCACCAGCGCTCACGAAAGCACACAAGGCAAAACGCGAAGAATGGGTTCGAGAAAAAGTGGAATGGAACCATGAAAATTGGTCTAATGTCACTTTTTCTGATGAAAAAAAGTTTAACCTAGACGGACCTGACGGTTCTCAATACTACTGGCATGATCTTAGAAAGGAGGACAAAATTTTTATCAAACGACCTTTTGGTGGCGGATCCCTTATGATCTGGGGAGCATTCTCCATCAAGGGCAAGGCGAATTTGGTAATGATGGAAGGTAGACAGAATGCTCAGAAGTACACAGAGGTCTTAGAAACTAGTCGTCTCCCAATTCAAACTGATAAACATTAGCAAGAAGCGGTGTTCCAGCAAGATAATGCCGCCATTCACACAGCGAGGTTGACCAAAAATTGGCTTAATGCCCATAATATCGCCACTTTAGCTTGGCCTGCTAAGTCACCCGATCTAAACCCAATTGAGAATCTTTGGGGGATACTCTCACGGCATGTTTACGCCAATGGGAGACAATTTCAGGATAAAGAAAGCTTGTGGCAGACCATAAATTAATACTGGTAGGCTATCCCTGAAGAAATGCTCGCTAATTTAATTAATTCTGTGAATAACCAATGTGTACAGGTGTTGCAATCAAAAGGCAATGCTTGTAAATATTAAGAATTATGTTTTTTTTTGTTTTTTCATTGTTTTCTAAAATAAAATTTTTCCATATGTGCTATCTTTATTTCCACCCGATTTGCACCCACAAACTATTATTTTCGTGGTAAAATTTTGAAAAGACAACAAATACAATAATGATTATAAGGAATTGGTAACTAGGTAGTTAAAGTAACATAATTCATTTAAAATTTCAACTATATTGATGCAGTATTTTTAAACTTATTACAAAATTTCAAAATGTGCTATCATTATTGCCACCACTTTATGTTGAGCGTAGGGCTGAGGCTAAGCGTGTGTATGAGATGGTGCAGCATCATCAGAGGCAGCGTTCGAGGGAGTCTCTGCTGAGAATTGACCATCCACATCGTTGGTGGAGTGAGCTGAAGGGTTTCGTTTTTGATGCTGAATTTTCGTTGCCAATACTTGTTGGTCCCGGCGGAGGTTTCATTGCTGATCCTTTGGCTAGGGCGGAGCTTTTGTCCTGTCACTTTTGCGGGAAGCAGAGCAGAGATGTGTTGTCCTTGCCTCATGGATGGCGCCCTGTACCTCGTTTAACCTCTTTGGCATTCAGATCTGGAACAATCAAGGCGCTGCTTGAGGGCCTTGATCCTTATGGAGGTGTGGACCCTGTGGTTATGTTTCCTCTGTTTTATAAGCAGCTTGCTGTTGTTCTTGCCCCTAAGCTAGCTGTGACCTTGCAGCGCCTGATACGGTTAGCAAATTTTCCCGGTTGTTGGCGTACTGGGAATATTACGCCTATTCTCTAGGGTCAAGTGTCGCCTCATGTCAAGAACTACCAGCCCATTACGCTGACGCACATTTTGTCGAAGGTGTTCGAGAAATTGTCACTTGCAAGCTTGGTCGATTTGCTGAGGCTATGGGTTTGCTGCCTGCTAGCCAGTTTGCATACAGAACTGGCTTTGGTTGTTGTGACGCATTGTTGTCAGTGCCGCACCATTTACAGTATGGGCTGGATAGTTGGTCTGAGGCGCGCCTTGTACAGTTGGACTTTAGCGCGGCATTTGACAGGGTCAACCACAGGGGTCTATAATACAAGCTTGAGTCGTTTGGTGTGGGGGGTAAGGTTCTGTCAATCATTCGCAATTTTGTTTCTCAGCGAACGCAGTGTGTGTCTGTTGATGGCATTTTGAGCACTCCATTTGTGGTGGAGTCTGGTGGCCCCCAGGGTAGCGTGCTTGGCCCGCTGTTGTTCATTCTGTATACAAGTGACATGTTCTCTTCACTGGAAAATACAATGATTAACTATGCTGAAGATTCTACTTGATAGCAGTGATACCTGCTCCCCGCATGCGTAATGCTGTCGCCCAGTCTCTGAATAGGGATTTATCGCGCATTAGTGCATGGTGCTCGGCTTGGAGTATGAAGCTGAATGCTAGTAAGACCAAGTCAGTGATTATCAGTCTGTTTCGGACACTTCTACCGCAGCATCCACATCTGGAGATAGATGACAGTCTACTTCAGGAGTCTAAACTCCTTGGAGATTCTTGGTGTTATCTTTGATGAGAAGCTTACTTTTGAATTGCATATTAGGCGACTGGTGTCACGTGCTTCCAGTAAGATTGGGCTCCTGCGTAAGGTGAATTCTGTGTTTGGTGACAGTGAGGTTGTTGGCAGATGCTTTTATGATTTTTTGCTGCCTGTGTGGGAGTATTGCTCACCGGTCTGTGTTTCAGCTGCTGACAGTTACTTACGCCTGTTGGACTGACTTGTTAGTTGGGCCAGCAGGCTGTGTGCAGATGATGATTTGGTGAACCTGTACCACAGGAGAGGATTGGCCGAACTCTATGTTTATAAGGTATACAATAATGAGAGGCATTGGTTGCATTCATCTGTCCCTGCTCTCTAAGTCTCTAGGAGAATTACCCGTGCTGCGGTCGGGGCGCACTCATTCATGTTGAAGAATGTTAAGTGTCGAAATAATCAGTTCGGTCAGTGCTTCATACCCTTGTCTGTTGGGGTTTGAAACTCCTTGCCGGCATCGGCTTTCGATCGTGTTGGCCTACAGGCGTTTAAGTCAGCTGTTAATGGCTTTTTGTTGGATTTCCTTTAGCAGCGTTTCAGGCTTCCCGGTGTTGCAAAGTGCTTCATTTGGGTCATGCTACCTGTCTGAGCCCGGCGTGAAGTTTTTAATAATAATGATAATGTGATTAATCCACTCTTATATCCACTCTTATAGATGATACTTATCTCTTCTATTGGGGTATGAGTGCTTAAGCAAATAGAAATTCATAACCCATTCCATGAAGTGGTATGGATAATGTCCCTTTAAAGTGCTGGTATTTGAAATAATTACAGTGTACCTCATTTTGCTCTAGTGATATGAACCTCCTCCTGTTATATCTTATATAGACACACTGTGATATTCCCTTCAATACAGGCTGCGCTGGATCTGGGTACGTGTAAGAACGGCTTTGGCTTTGGTGGCACGGGCAAGAAGTCCAACTGCCGTCAGTTTGACGACTATGGCGAAAGCTTCGGTTTGCATGACGTCATTGGCTGCTACATTGACTTCGATAATATGAACATCAGCTACAGCAAAGGCGGCAAATCCTTGGGACATGCCTTCACCATCAGGAATGAGTTCAAAAATACTGCCTTCTTCCCAGCAGTAGTCTTGAAGGTAGGTCTGTGTGAAATGTGATTGTGTGTTGTACTTTTTTGCAATATATTCTCTTTTTCCTACTTATTTAAACTGACTTCTAGCCGACTTCAAATATTTGCAGTGGCTCGCTAACGGCATAGTACCTCTGTCGTTAGCCCGCAACTCGCACCGCCAATCGGCGACTCCAGTTCAGGAGGACAGGTCAGAGTCGTCACACTCGTATTATTGACAGATTAGGTCCTATACCTACCGCTCTTCTTATCTTATTACCTAACTCCCAGTTTATCTTCCTCTTCCTTGTCAAAAATCGGCAGAAAATTGAAGTTCCCAGTCTCCTGTCTACAGGAGAAGTCGGAAAAACCTTAAAATTTCCCCATTTTTTTCATATTTTTTCCTATTTTTTCCATTTTTTCCCATTTTTACCATTTTTTTTATTTTTTCCTGCATCTGCACCAGTAGACCCTGGCAGTATATAACGAGCATCCTCACCCTCCAGCCTCACTTTTAAGTTCGACTCGCACAGAGTGAACACCTCAAGCAGCTCAGCTCCTCTCAACACTAAAATTTCGAATTCGCCAGTTTTGACACTTAGAAAAAATCGTTAATATAACGATTTTGAAACTTAGAAATATGTCGGTGTTCCTTTGTTTGGACTTAGAAATATTTGCGTTAAAATCCTTTTTGGACTTAGCTTCAGAGCAAGGCTACCTACTACTCCTACACTTTGTGTCAGTACAGTGTGAAAGTTTTTGATACTTAATCAGTTTTCTAGAGTCTCCTTTTGGGCCTTAGAAGAATTTATAGAGAACGATTTTGAAACTTAGAAACATTTCCGGGTTCCCTTGTGGGGACTTAGAAATATTTTCGATAAGATCACTTTGAACTTAGCCTCAGAGAGAGGCTGCTGCTTCCACACTTAGTTGGGTACAGTGTGAAAGTCTTCGATATTTAATCAGTTTTCTAGGGCCCCCTTCTGGGACTTGAAAGAATTTATAGAGAACGAATTTGATACCTAGAAATATTTCGGTGTTCCTTTGTTGGGACTTAGAAATATTATCGATAGATCCGTTTGTACTTAGCCTCAATAAGAGGCTGCTTCCTCCACACCTAATTTTTGTACAGTGTGAAAGTTTTTGATACTTATTCGGTTCTGAGTCTTCTGAATAGACTTACAAGAATTTGCTCTTGTTCCTTGTGAAACTTAGTGTCAAAATGATACTGTGAATGTAACTTGAACCTTTTCGATCCTTGTAAATGTTCAACTTGGTGTGTTTCAGGGTGTCCCCTGAAGGACTTAGATGATTTTTCAGTACTCTGCTCTTGAAGACTTAGTCATTATAAGATCAGTGTTTCAAACACTTAGTATCAATGCAGTGGTGTCTTACTTCAATGAGGTTTGGAAACTTTTCAGTTTGGAATTCTTTTTGAAAGCTTTAAGACTTCACGCCCTTCAAGAGCCGTAGTGCTGACAGATTTTCTTTCTTGAATCGGTGTTGGTGCCTTGGTTATGGGTCAATACCTTGCTTTAAATCAAATTTCGATTTTCGTTTTACTAGGAGAGGAAGAGGTGAATTTTACAGTAAAGTAATTTAAAGCTATGAGGAGAGAATAGGAATTGCCAAACCGGCTTCTTTTAAGTTGGAAGACCGTGTTTGGGCTAACTTTGGCCGCTAATAGCAACGGTATAGTTCAATCGGTTGGATTCGGTGTGAGCCGCGGCCGTTGGCCCAGTAGTTTCCGAGCTATTGAAGCAATGATCTTGAGTCCAAACGCTTTTCCTTACTGCTGCGAGTGCACTAGAAGCATTAAGGTCAGGTGAGCTGCGTCTAATGACCAGCAGACTTGAAGCTGCTGGAGCAATGAAGCTGCTGGTGCAATGATCCTGTTCCTTAGCTACCCACTCCATCTTAAGGAGGCCTACCCAACAAAGGTACAGGTAGCAAGCTAAATCACAATGAATATAATAATGACCATAATCTAGCCCGTGCACTATAAAATAAATGCTTCTTGATCTTGGTATTGGCCTTTTGGTTAGTACCTTTATCATGGCCGATGCTGTGATACCCTTACGAGAAAGCTACTGACCTATATGCAGCGGCGGGTCCTGACAGCGAGTGCATATAGAGAGTTCCCTCTATACATATTACCAGCCGTGGGTATAAGTTAAACAAAACTTCCAATACACTGCAGAAAACGTCGTAAGGGGTTCCTTTACAAACGGCCAAAAGCAGCACATTGCAGTGATCCTCAGGGGTAGAACCCTGCGGATATATATACATACGTATATATCCGTATGCATAAGCCGCTACACTGCTAATACTCCGTCAGGGGTCAACAAGTGCCGACATACAATCCCAAATTAATTGGGGGATAAATTTATGTCAGAGACAGAACATTCTAGTTAATCTGGAGTGACTACTTGTCGGGCAGAGCTGCGTATATCCATATACTGTAGATATACAAACTATACGGCTAATACTCCATAGAGTATTTTTACAGCGGCAAGCCGTTATATCTAGGGGATTGCAGTTACATAAGATTATTGCCCGGACTTCGTTCGGGGTATAATTAAAAGCGGCCAGACTGCAAATCCCATACGAAATAAAGTACTAATGCAAGGTTACCCAAATAGTAAATCTACAGACCTATATGCAGCTGCGGGTCCGGGCAGCGAGTGCATATAACTCATAACTTAAATAATAACACATTTGGGTATAATCCTTGAGGCATAAATCTAAAGACCTATAGACTGCTGTTATAGACTTAATTCTGTGAATTACGTCTGTGAAATAGATTCAAGAGCAGCTGTCAGCAAACAAGACTTCCATGAATAAAGTCTTGATGGCATTACCTAGGCAAGAACAGGACCCTTTGGTCTTTGTCAAAGCAAAAAAAATATAAATAAATAAAATGAAATGAAATCCCGAGTTACCAGTTATCAGTGCCTTATGATTCGATCTTCATTTAGGTCCCGCCTTGGGGACTCTAACTATTTTCAACTAGTGGTGGTGGGACTTAGAGAAAAATTTTCTCGTCCATTTCTATGGACTTAGAAAAAGTTTCTCAACCAACCTTTTGGTCTTAACCTCAAAACGAAAGGCAGTCAAATGGATGATCCGATCCACTAGTAGCCTGCATCCTGACATAGACTTACGCTATATTTGAGGCTCCTTAGTACCTTGAGGACCTTTGGAAACTTAAAATTTTTGTACTTAAGCCTTCGTTTAGACTTAGCCCCACTACTCCCAAGCACGGACGGCACCTATACTGGATGATCTCTGACTATAACGGGAAATGGTTTGGAAGATTTTTATTTTCAATTCATTTTGGAGTAAATTCTTAACATCAGGTAAATTTTTACAAAAGTCCAATATGGCGCCCAGCTAATTCTTATTATATATCAATAGTAATCTATAGGAGAAGTGCAGTGATACCCATATATGTATATCAGTCAGAAATGCATAGTTTTTGAGATATATGACTTTGAAGTTCCCATTGTTTTTCTATGGGAGAAAATTGCCGGCGTCGTTATAGGCTTGCTAACGACCCCATAGGAACTTTATTAACCCAACATAACTTAATCTAACCCAACTCTACCTTAGGCCCCGTCCAGACTGCCGCCAAAATCTGTCCATACTATGGCGATTTCGCCAATCGTTGCGAATTTTCGTCCTCAAATCGCAGCTTTGAGCGTTTTCGCGAGCGTCCATCTTGCTGGATATTTTCGAGTAATTTAGGCTGCGGCCAAGACAGGTTCACCTTGTAATATTTTGTTTCTCCCCCGCAAAACGAATAAATTGGGCATTCCATAAGGTTTTCTTGCTTCTTTATAGACATTAACAGTTTTATGCTTCTCTGAGTTCTAATTCACTGCAAATTTGACGAGAAATATGGAACTTCATTGCAGTAGTGACACTTGTGTCGAGAACTGAGTCGACGGTAAACATTTTATCAACGCTTTGTGGTTCCACAGTTGTGTTTAAGAGACAAAATGAAATGTCCGAACACTTTGCACCCAGTATAGGGAACATAAATTGTCGAGGAACCCCATATAAAAATCTATTCACTGGACAACCTCGAAAACAATACAGAGTGGTAAAGAAAAGTATGAACATGTCAACCCAAGGTCAGTTGGCATGTGTATAGCTGAAGAACGCATAAAAGTAGTATATGCATTTAGAATCCGTACTTATTTATAGTTGTGTTGATACTAGAAGTAAAATAAGTTATTAATAGTGACAAAAATTGCTTTTTTTTTTTATCAAAGTGCGTGAGCAACTGAGTTCTGCTGAACACCTACGCTTAATAAATTGTCAAACCGACTCAAGCGTCGCTGACCGCTGCAATGCACCGTGCAACAGTGTGGACACAGCTGCGAGATATTCACTGCGTTCTGCGAAATCGCACAAGCGTTTTTCGCACTTATGAGCGGTAGTCTGGACGTAGCTTAACCTAACTAAACCCTACCTAACCTAACTTAACCCTATCTAACCAAACCCAACCTAACCTAACTCAACCTAACCTAACAGAACCTAACCTAACTCAAACTAACCTAATCAAACCAACTTGAAGGTTAGGTGGATTAAGTTAGTTTAATCTGGGTTAGTTTAGTTTGGGTTAGGTTAAGTTGGGTTAGGTTAGATTGGTTTGGGTTAGGTTATCCTGGGTTGGGTTAGATTATGTTGGGTTAGATTATGTTGGGTTAATAGAGTTCCTATGGGGTCACTAGCAATTCTCTAACAACGCCGGCTATTTTCTCCCATTGAAAAACCATAGAAACTTCAAAGTCATATAACTCAAAAACTATGCATTTCCGACTGATATATATGGGTATCACTGCACTTCTTTAATAGACTACTATCAATATCTAGTAGTGAATTTGCTGTGTGCCATATTGGATTTTTGTAAAAATTTACCATTTTCAATTCATTTTGGAGCAAATTCTTAACATCGCCGGAAAAACTGATGTTTTTTGGAAGTTTTTGAATTTGGAGCTCCCTTTTGAGATACCCTACACCAAGTGGGCTTAGTCTTGTTTTCTGTTACTCTCTGGAGTTATCAGAAACGAGCAGGAGTCTAGCGTGGGGCTACTGAATATCTCAAATTAGAGTCTGAATTAGAAAAAAAATTGAAATAACATATGAACAAAGAAGTTCAGTTTTTATATTTTTGTCGGCCCAGAATTTTCTCTGGTACCAAGTCCCTCTAGTATTCTGATACTGAACTGGATTTTGAAAACTTTTAATAAATTTAGTAAAGGATACTATCAGAAGCTCAAGTTTTATGATTAGATCAAGTTGGAGGGCATACCTGCACAAGAGTAGAAGTTTTAAAAAGAATTTTGTATAAGTTCATAATTTTAACCCGAGAAGATAGTCTTAGATTTATGACTATTCAGAACTTGACTTGAAGAGAACCCTACTCTTATCCTCATCGTACCAAACTAGACTTTTTGAAATAGTTCCAAAGGCCAACTAGGCATAGTCGCATATACACCAGACCTGGAAGTGATCAAGTGATCATTTTTGGTACCTAGCAGTCCAGTCCTGTTTTTATAACTGTCTTCAGAACTTTCGCCTTGATGCTGAACTGGAGCTTAGAAGTCAAGTATAGGTACTCTTTGAGGCACAAAACACTGAAGCGTTCAAATATGGAGCCGAGACAAAAGTGGGACATGAGAAAAAAATGGGACATAAGTATATGTCAATGCGTATATGCTGGCCCAAATCTTGTACTTGGGCCAAGCCCTGCTCTCAGCTCCATTCTAAGCTGGGCTTAGAAGCTATTACTAGCTCCAGTTACCTATGTTCTCAGACACAAGATTTAGAATAAATCGAGTCAAGCCAATACCTATCCAAGAGTACAAGAGCAGGACCTCATGTTTTTCACTAAGTCAGACGAAAAAAAATTGGAGCATTATAAGTTAACAAGTAGATGTTGACCCAAATCTTTTGCTTGGACTGAGTCCTGCTCCTATCCTCATACTAAGCTGAACTTTTAAAGTTATTAACAGTTCCAATTTTCTTATACTATCAAGAGATGCAAGACTTTGCAAAAATCGGGTCTTATGCCAATATTTTTATACAAGAATGCAAAAGCAGGACTTTAACTTTTTGACTAAGTAAAAAAAAAAAAAGTATTATAATCCAACACGTAGATGTTGATCCCCGTGATCCAAATCTGCTATTAAGATAGAGTCCTGCTCCTATTCTCATACGTAGCTGGAATTGGAAATTATTACTAAGTCCAGTTACCTACACTCTCAGATACAAGATTTTGAAGCAATCAGGTCTTAAGCATAGGCCTATACAAGAGTAGGATCTCAAGTTTTGGAGGGTAAGCACTCAATACAATGAGTTGCTACTAAGAAGTGTGCTCGCTCACAAGAGCAGCTCTTCTTAAGGTTAATAAGTTCAAAAGCACAGTTTAAGAGGACTATAAACTGGATACTTAAGGCTATGATCTTCCTACTAGACGGCTGAACTCAGAGAGGGGGACTAGCAGGTCGTAGTTTAGCCATGAATTTAGAGTTACACCAAAGATGAAAATGGGAAACGTAAGTCCTGGCTCAATTTTTACATATAAAAACTGACACTGGTATCATTAACTGATTCAGAAATCTTCTTACTTGAGTAGATTCCTATGAAGCAGGAGTTTGATGGCAGACCAGAGTTAGAGGCCAATTGAACGAGAATAGGGCCTCACACGGGAATTGGTCCATCATATAAGGTGTTGGTTGTTTCAGACTAAGCATCCTTAACCCAGGGAATAGCACAGGGAGAGATACCTTCCACAATGGAAAAACTACTGACAGCCAGGGACACACTACGTATATGAAAGTTGTCTGTCCTAGAAAGACAGAGCCAGTACACAAGAAAACACCTTTATCTAGTGGTGGAGCAGATTGTAGCCACTCCAAGATTTCTGAAAGGTCCCGAATGACACTCAGGAGCCTATTTATATATTAAGAAGAAATGCTCTCTGAGGAGTGTTTGATAAAAAGGGGGGGGGGCGACTGAACAATGCCTTCAATAGGACTGTATAGTCTATCCAGGAGTTAGTGATGCCCCTCCGTATCCGGGCAGTGTTACAGCAACGCAATGCCTAAGGGTAAAATTGACCAGTACCGTCAGGTTATTTCGGTGAACCTGTCGTAATAACAAGGGAGTGTTTGAGCCCTACAGAGAGACGTCGCGCAGTATGAGCTGGTATATTAGAGCTAAAAATTCCTAGGTCAACCTCGAAATACGAAAGTAGGAGGTTGGACTCAGGTGCCAGTAGCACAGGCGGTTGTCTAAGTCCCTTTTGCTTTGGACAATATTTTGGTTAATGGGTTTTCAACCTAGCCAGCTACGACTAACCTTGACAGAGTTCAGAATAGTATATACCGTAATTTGAAACGGCTTTACGCTTATAATAGACTTAAGACATAAGAGGGTGACTCTACCCTCAAAGTTTCATTGAAATCAAGTGGTAAAAGCAATTTTCGGTCGGTGTTCCAAATTGGAGGTAGTTGAGCCTCACAAGGAGTAGCTATCTACAGCTTTTGGGGCTCATAAAATAATTGGCTAAAGTATCAGGTGGCAAGATAACTTATGCTAACATGTTTGAAGAAGGCCTCCCAGAGCCGCCTTTAGTCAAAGGTCGAGATTGTGAGTTTCTTTTAAAATCCTGGAACAACTCTATGAGGTCATATCACTGACGCTTGGAATGTCTCTTAAAACCCCTGGGGGTACCTAGAAGAAATCGTGGTAGTACTCAGTCGAAACTTAGCATGTGAGAAACGGTGTTAGGCCACTAACGTGTGAATCAGTCCTAGTTGTCAGTTCTGCGGGTGCTGGGGGATATCCTTGGGTCGGACGATGGCGTAGTCGAAGGAACGGAAGGAAACGTATCGTAGTTCTGCTCTCTGTATTGGTACATCTTATACAAGTGAGTCCTGGTGGTACCTGTGGTGGCTAAGGTACATCTTGATAGCTAGACAAGNAAAAACCGGAATTAACCAGTTTTTCCGTGCTAATGTCCGCTACATAGAGATGATGCCAAGATATTCCGTAGACAGTGCACAACATCTGCCAGTTGCCGCGTGTCTTTTTCTCTGTGCGGTTCTCATATTTACAGCGTCAGCATATACAGTACATACATTACTTATTAACTGCCGTAGGTGTGTTTTAACTATACTGTATCATATTTAATATATAGTATTGTGAGTTATTCTGTGTTTATTTGATATACAGTACGTGCAAAACAGTGTAGGTTAAGAGTAGCTTAGAGCGGAAATTCAGTGGATAAACTTTTTTTTAAATGCATACATACAGTACGTACTGTATTGTATACAGTAGTTACAGTATGTACTGTACAGTGCATGTATAGTACAGTACAGTACTGTACATGCATGTATGTATGTACAGTAGTACAGTAGAGTAATGGAATTAAGTAGTACAGTACATACATACCATTGTGAATGTTGTGCATTGTGTTTGAGAGGAAATTTATAGTTATTATTTGTGTTAGGCCACTAACGTGTGAATCAGACCTAGTTGTCAGTTCTGCGGGTGCTGGGTGATATCCTTGGGTCGGACGATGGCGTAGTCGAAGGAACGGAAGGAAACGTATCGTAGTTCTGCTCTCTGTATTGGTATATCTTATACAAGTGAGTCCTGGTGGTACCTGTGGTGGCTAAGGTACATCTTGATAGCTAGACAAGACGATCTAGACATGGTGAGCTGTTATCTATCAGAGCTCTGGACTCTATCTGGGCTGTCGAGGTGAGTCGGCAGTCCCTTTTATGGCTGAAGGCCTGACACTCTCAAGGCGTGGCAGTCACATGACCACGATCGTGCATCCGGTAGGTGAACTGAGGGCTGTAACAACGGTTCCCTGTACTCAGAGAAAGGTAAAGTACCGAACTCTCTTACGTTAAAACCTTCGGAAGGATATCGGGTAGGAAACAAGTGCTAAAAGATACAGGAGCAGGGTAGTGATTTTTGAAGAGATCCTGTCTCACAACTTTGCGCTAACAGTACCCCAAATAGAAGAAAGCTCCTACCGCCACGGTAGCAGCATGCTTCCATTCTCAGCCCTAACACCTTGTATCGCTCGCGGGTTCGATGCCCAGCCAGACACTCGAGCTATTTGCAGATCTTGGTGTGCTAACTTTGCAATTGTGCGTGCATGCACGGCCCTTGGGGCCAAACTGCCTTCCTCAAAAATGAGGGGTGGGTAGTCTCTGGCATTTGTTTCTTCCGTGAGATTGGCACCATAGTTCTGGATGACCCGAGGTCAACTGCAACTACACCTCCTCATCTGGGACCAGGAGTCCTTAACCGCAGCACAAACCAGTGCAAGGAGGTTTCCCAATTGAGGGTGTGGTGTAAGTTGACTTTTCCTTTACATTTACTTCAGACCCAGACAAGAGCAGGGCTTGGAGTGGGCCTACATATAGGCTTCGTTCCTATAGAACTACGGAATCTCAGATGTCGACTAAGTCCTGCTCTTTTCAGTAGGCCGATGTAGACTCTGTAAGGATGCTAAGTCAGGCACAGGGATAATACAATGTAAGAGTCCCAATGTTTTGAAGCATAAATTTGTATTATAAGTTACTGAAAAGCGCAGTTATTTATAATTTGCTAGTATATACATACTAAGGGCAGACGTGCTAACGAGGTACCATGGGGGCTAATTAATGATGATCAGTGATCAGCGGCAAAATTAATGGGTACGTACAAAACAGTGTGGGAGATATATAGGTAAAAAAATACACGGAGTCCAGTCAACAGAGAGCCGACACATTCCAGCCATTGTGTGGGCCAGAGGCTGTATTTGGTGTGAAACAAAGGCAAGCGATAAGATATGTGCTTGAGGATCTGTAGGACGCAAAGAAAATATTAATATAGTTGAGTGCGAGAGACGCTGATCGTTGGAAAGTGTTTGCAATACTGTATATTGAATTCGTGACTGTGGATGGGTATTGTGAGATATTGAATTTTATGTGATAGGCGCACAGTGCTGGGAGGGGGGGCATTTTGGGGGGAGCAGCATTCTGGGAGTTCACCTTGTCGAGGATAGCAAGGACCCAGGGTGTGGGGGTGAAATGGGGAAACTACCGTGAAGTGGGGGAGTGATTAGGGGAGCAACACGCTTTGTGTCAAGAATGCTCCAGTGTGAGGCACATTTTGGGGGAGGGACTGGGCAGCAAGATATGTTTGTAGGGGGAATTTTTGGGGTGGCTGAGACAAAGGAACAAGTAAGCGGGTGCTTTCTCAGTCTAGGCGGGCGTTGTGTACTGTGAAGTTGTACATTCTTGGGCCTCTCCCAATGAAATGGTGATATGACCTACGGTATATATCTCTCACCAACGCGTGAATATTCACTGTCCCTTTGCCACTTTTCTTTACTGGGCTGTTTCTAGCTTTTGGAAACCTAGTGTGGTTATTATTTTCATTGCTAAAGTAAAAAAAATTCGACAAACCACTTATATCTCATGGGCTCAGTATAATAGTGTAGAGCTTGGCGAAGGCATATTGATCAGCACTTTGCGGCATGGTGGCTGCAGCAGCTGTGCGAAGAACTACATAAAAATAGGAAAAAAAATGCAGAATGCGGTGAGTATGTTCTGTGTCATTTGAAGCAGCTTCAGCATTTTTATTTTAAAATCTTGAATGAAATAATATTGAATCGAATTGATCATAAAATTGAAGTAAATTTGGAATCCTAAAATAAATTTAAAGTCACATCACTCTCTCTCTCTGATATAGAAATTTGCAGAAATATAAAACATAAAAAAAAAGATTTCCTACGGTTTAGTGAGATCTGCTTCTCTACTCCATACAGGAGGGAGGAAAAATGTCTGAGCCACGTGTGAAACGCTTGCACCACAGCAACGGCACTTCGCATGCTGTGACTCACCACCTGCCATGCTGAGTGTGATGACCGCTGAAGTGGTGTTTGTTAAGAGTAGACGTAGAGATACATTCACCTTATCCTTGCGTGAAGGAGTGAAATAAGCTGAAGCTGTCTCGAAAGACTAATTTATAGTTGTTATGCAATTTGTGCCAATGTTTTGTGGATTGTAAACTTATGCTGTTGTTCAGATAATTTTAATTTCTGGAGTACCCTACGTATGCCTGAGAACGATATATATATATATAGCGATCTGGGGGTTAAACTGTAAGCGATTATTCCTAAAAACTACGTTAAATGTCATCGGCTGCATTTAGCTGTAGTTTGACTATTACACCGAAAGAACTAAAATCTACGTGTTAAAATATCCATCTTCTCGAAAGTAAAACGCTCAAAACGGGCCGTTTTTGGCTTGATCCGTCCCTATCCCCGACCGACCGCCCCTACTAGAGAGCCCCTTCAAATCTGCTGGCCTGTGTAAGGTTAGGTTGGCAAGGACTGGTTCTGCTAGCGTTCCTAAGTGTTTTTAGTGTATTTATGTGAGTTTTTAGTGTTTTTATTGGTTTTGAATGTTTAGTGAAGAACTTTTTTTTTTTTAGGTTATAAGTGTTTTTTTTTACTTAGCGTCAATCTTTGGTTGGCCTTACTTAGCGTCAATCTTTGATTGGCCTTACTTAGCGTCAATCTTTGATTGGCCTTACTTAGCGTCAATTTTAAATCGTTTATTACGGTTTTTTAGTATGGATACCAGTGTTTTTTTCAGCTTTTAGGACGTTAGCAGAACCAGATCTGGCCCAACCTAACCTTTCACGTACGTATTCATTGGACTGTAGGCTAATTACGCTTAATAACCTATTATACCGTAAAATACACCTAATGCAAAAAAATTACACTTAACGAACCCTCTTACGTCTAAACCCTTCACTAGCTATATATATATATATATATATATATATATATATATATATATATGTACTTTCCATGGTTGTGTAGGATCTGCGTAAATGTTTCATGATTCAATACCTGGTAGATGTAACAGGCTTTTGATTTTCCTACAATTCTTAGGCCCATCGCTGCCGTCTTCCAGGTGAGACACCGTTCCTTTGGAACCGTGTGCATGTTAGTCCTGAGATTATCAGTAATGGAGGTTGGCTGCCCTCCCGATGTTAGTAATTGAACAGAGTTGGTGCGGCGTTGGGATTTGCATTTGATAAATTTTGTGTCCAAATTATCCACAGCTCACTCGACGTATTAATGGCAAATTTTAGCCGGAGAGTAGGATAGGCGTACTGAGAATAAAGAATTGATAGAGCTGTCAGATTTTACACAAACAGCACACAAGGTATCAAGGAAAAGCAGCAGCTCCATTGTCAGATTGATCGTGTCAATTCTGTTATATTTCTTCACTTATCCACTATTCATTCGTTACTTAACTAATTATTGAAATTGAATATACATAACCATTATAATTTCCATATCCCACCTAACGCCCATGCACCCGGTGACCGCATAAATGCTAAGAGTAACGTGAAAATCGTAACACCGATTTGGGGATAGCCAGACTAATCCCTCTCACCCTCAGATCAGACGTTAAGTCTATTAGCTAGGTAATTTTCTAAGCAAACAGACGAAATCCGAATCGGTACTTAGCAAGAGACACGAGCAAGAGAAACGACACTTCTACAGTATATAGCAGATTGATGAAGAACCAAGCGGGATTACCCTTTTCTCGAGCCCCAGTACCTTCGTGCCTGGGTTCCCCATTTCTCTTGGCATACTATGTCCCTTGCTCTTACCTCTGGGGCATCGTTCTGCTCGAAAACGGAGGCTGAAACTTCCTAACTATAACTAACTAACTAACGAGTTAGACGGATTTGCGAAGCCTCAGAGGGCTCAAATCTGGATGACTCCGGGTGCCTGAGCTACGCGAATGATAGAAAGGCCAAGTCACGTAGAGGGCGGAACGCAATTGTGCGGTCCGGACTTGGTCTAAGGACCAAAGATAACAGCGACGGAAAGGCTCGGAGCAGTCAAAAAGCAAACAAAAGATCCTTTGGTATGGAGTATAGGGCACACAAAGATAAGGACTCAAATTACCAAATCGGAGGAGAAATTTCCTTAGAGCAGAAGCTCTCGAGCGCAGAGACATTACAAGTAAGCTTACCTTAGATGGCGCGGCAAACCCCTTTACGTTTAGGGTAGACAGAAATAGACTACAGGCTCTGGTGGGTATAGCCCAGCGCAAGTAGCAAATACGATGAATTGAGGGAGAAAGAATCATCCTACGAACGTGATTTTCGAGCTCCAGAAAGAGGAGCAAGGAAAAAACAACAGAAATAGAAAGGCTGAGGGGCTTATCGAGTACGACTGGTTTCAGACCGGGCTCCTAAAAGCAGCGAACCTCGGAGCAGGTCTACCCTGTACCAAGTCTTAAGCACAGCCGCGGCAATTCTATGCTATAAGAAGCAAAAAGGTTACCTTACTTATACGAGCCCCAAATGGATTGTACATATAACGATAAGTCGTAGTTATCCCCGAAAGTTCGGACGTAATATAACCGCCTGCCCTCATTAAAGACCTTGAGGACTAGAAGCGATTGTCACAGGGTTTGAGGGTCTAGCCGCAGAACGATCCAATCGAGATACAGTTAAATGAACTCCGGAAGCCGAGAGGGATGCGGTCCTTCTCAGGCCCATCCAAAACAATACCAGAATCAGCTGAAAGACGACTAGATACTCAAGCCAAAAGGAGTTAAAAACTGAGCAGTTTCAGCACTTGCAGGCCTGGTTTTGTTCACTAACTTGGGACAGTAAGAAAAATAGTAGGTCTGGAACAGGTTGTTCAACCGAACGAAGATCAGACCCGACAAGGGTCTCCTATCTTGATAGGGATTTAGAGGCTGTTTTGGTTCCTAAACATCGAGCTCCTAACGTTTTGGAAATCTAGCAGGCTCCGTGGTTGAATTCAGTAAGAGAGATTCACCACTTCCAAAACTCAGGCTCTAATACGCAGGAGCGAAGTTAAGGATGCACCTTATGAGGCTTTGCTTGAGCTGGAATTCCACAAGAGGAGAAAGAACAGGTCTTGGTCGGGGCGGTGGTAGGTCCTAGCGCCACAGACGACTTTTATACAACTCTGAATCAACCACAGACCAGAGTCGAGGCAGGTTCAGGCCAGAACCTAGGAGACCGTGATCGGAGACTATAAAGGGCGACGCATAGGCCACGACCAAGTAAACATAAACAGTTATTGACCTTTACAGCCCTTGAGAGGGAAGGATCTGATTCCTTTTATATATATATTATAAGCATCCCGAGCACTGTCCAATTAACGAGCCGTAAATACCTCCCTGCACAGCTGCGGGTATATCAGGCTAAAGACAGAGGTACTATGCCGGTAGCGAGCCGCTGCAAATAGTTAGAATGTTCCAATAAATACTTTTGCTGTGGTGAGCGGAAGGCATAGTACCTCTGGAGTTTATTGCAGACCCAAAACCCTTTGTTTTACTGACTCTAAGATATAAATTGCTCGTCGATTAAAGTGAGGCTGGAGGGTGATGATGCTCCCTATATACTGCCAGGGTCTGCTGGTGCAGCTGCAGGAAAAAATATGAAAAATTGAAAAAATGGGAAAAAGTTGAAGATTTTCCCGACTTCTGCTGTTGGTGCAGCTGCAGGAAAAAATATGAAAAATTGAAAAAATGGGAAAAAGTTGAAGATTTTCCCGACTTCTCCTGTAGACAGGAGACTGGGAACTTCCATTTTCTGCTGATTTTTGACAAGGAAGAGGAAGATAAACTGGGAGTTAGGTAATAAGATAGGAAGAGCGGTAGGTATAGTACCTAATCTGTCAATAATACGAGTGTGACGACTCTGACCTGTCCTCCTGCACTGGAGTCGCCGATTGGCGGTGCGAGTTGCGGGCTAACGACAGAGGTACTATGCCGTTAGCGAGCCACTGCCAAAGTATTCATTGGAACATGCTAACTAATGTTACTCCTACATATGCTAACCTTGTTGGTGACTTCAATATAGCGCCCATACCATACACATTCTTTGGTTACAGGATTTTAAATTCTTAACCTTTAAGGGTCATATGCTTGTGAACCCTATCTCTGTCAGAATATCTTTGGCCACGGGCCCCAGGAAGTAACCTCAAACCTCAGTAATATTCTCCTTGGAATGTTGCATCTGGCCGCAGATCCTGCTGATAAGTTTATTTGTAAAGTGTGGTAAGTCTTTTATAGCTAGCTACTACCCTTTCTGTTCCATGAGGTGGGTCGCCGATTGTGGCGGACGACATTTCCCACCGGACTCCTACCTACTCCGGTGTGGGAGCCAGCAATGGGCCCTCAGCATTGGTGTTTCTATCTTATGTCGTCTACTCTTTTAGCCTGTTGTCTCCATGAGATGCTGTACGACTTGTTTTCCTGCCAGAAGTAGCGCACTTAGCCGACATTGGACAAATTATGTAGAATTGAATACTGTTCGGTGTTTGTGCACGGCGGCCTCACTGCTTGCAACACACTTGATAGTAGGTGCGGTGGTAAACGTTGGACTATAATGATTATAATTGTATAATATTAATCCTAAGATGTTGCTAACACACGGTTCACAACACTTCCATATTGCCCAACTGGGCTTTAGACATGGTACTTATGATGGTAACATCCATCATCTGGAGGCATAATTGGGGTGCCCTAATTTCCTATTGACCATTGTTTATGCCCTCTTTACTTTCGTATCTATAATATAATCTAATACTGTTGAATCAGGGCCTTATAGCTTTTACAATTTCCATTATAGCTGGCTCTATAATAATAGTTCAGTTAGGCACTGTGTCTAAAGAGCAGATGTGGACGAGTACTTCTTTATGGGCTGCGTTGTGTGTAGCCGATGTGTCCCCAGGGGGTCTCATAAGTTGAGCTACACTAGCCATAGTTTGACTTTCATGGTTTTTTTTTTTTGGTCTCATGTTGTGCCTGTCCCCTTTCCTGCAAACTTATAGTCTTGGCTCTACCTTCCTCTTCGTTTCTCCACTTGGGACTTAAATGTCCAGTTATCCTCTATGGCTTTCCAAATTTTGCGTGATTTATGCATCTCGAACACTGCTCTCTTTGAAATTCGTGGATAAGGTGCTTAAAATTCTGGATATACCTAAGCAGTTTCAGGGGCGGATCCAGTGAGGGCTGGAGGGCCTGGCGTGTGTGCCCCACTCTCCCAAAATCCTGGAGCTACCTAGAGTCAGTTCTTGTTTCAAGTGTTGTGTAAGAGCTGTGGTATAATGAATGGGAAAAAGTATAAGCAATAGATATTAAGATGCTCTATTACCTATTTTCTAGTGAGACGCCTCCTCCCAACTCTCTTAGCTGGTATGCGAGTACCTATGTTTTGTGTCTTGATATGGTGGCATACGTAGGAGCACAGTAACACTTTCCTTAGGTCTCACTGGCCGTGATATGTGCATATATATACTTTATTGTAGAGCAGTGTTCATTTTGTTAGGCGCGGAACAATTCCACAGTTCATTGACAGAAGATAGTTGTGTCAGATGTGCGTGTATGTGCTACGCCCCAAAATTTCCAGCTGTTGCAGCGAGGAATCTTTGATATTTCCACTGTGGCGTGACGTAATTTTGACGTCACAATTCTGGCAGTTTAGGGGCGTAGCGCATACACCCAAATCTGACACAACTAGCTTCCGTAAATGAACTGTGACAATTCTTCTTCTAAAGCCGACTCACGAGCATCCAAAAGGAATGGTTATATATACAATTGTACCTGTCCCCTCTGTGACAAAAAGTAATACTAGTTACAAGTAATCTAATGTTTGACTGCAATGTGCTTTTGCCATCGTCCCAGAATGCGGAAATGGCTTTCAACTTTGGCGACACGCCCTTCAAGTATCCACCGTCGAGCTACAAGGCGGTATGTGAGGCATCCAAGGAGTGCACGGCCACTGGTGCCACCAAAGTTGCTGGTCAGCAAGGTTTCAAGCCTCAGAACAATGCGCCTCAGGCTATTATCCTCGAGGTGAGGTCTGCTGCTCTGATCGTGTGCGTTATTTGCTCCTCTTTTATTGTTAGTGTCTTTGCCGAACTTAATAAAATTGCACCGGAGCTTATTGTGTGGAAATGGCCGAGTGAATGGAAGGTCCTGCTGAACGTGTGCCCTGTGGTGCAGGGACGCCTGTCCCTCTCTTCTCTCTCGACTCTTTGTTCCCATGCGCTTTGATCCTGTGTGGAAATACCCTCGTGCATGGGTTCCATCGATCCAGTGTGCTACTGAGAGCTCTAACCAGATGAATGTCTAATCATATTTGAATTCGCCTCTTTTGATTAACTTTCAGACGATAATTGTACACCAGTTATGCAGTACGATGAAAAAAAAGAAGAATCCAATGCGAAATCTGATCACAGCAGTTTAGCTGATGAGGTATCATTGACTGGCACAATGAGACTGATAGAATCATATTGTATAAGATTATTTTCCTGTCCCAAACTACAGATCGAGGGATTGTTGAATCATTTAGATTAATTTTCTGACATATTCCTGGAAGAGATTCCTTTGAACTTGCCAAGAAAGCTAAGTCTCCTTTACAAACTTAATTTTTAGCCATGTTAAATCCAATTGATGTGCTACTAGTGCCTTGTCAGGGGCATAGAATGGGCCATAGGGTTAGATTAATTAGATTTACTCATATGTTTTAGGAATCGCATGTCCAGGAGGAATACGTGATTTATTTAGCCTCAGTTTGGCCTTTAGGATACCAGTCTTTCCTTTCCACTTTACTTCATACAATTTTGCTATAAAATTTATAATACGTCTGTTCTTTCACTATTTTCCCTCTTCCTGATCTCATACACGCGAATTTCATTGGTGAGCGTCTCGTGCAGGTGTTCCCGGCTTTTCTAGGAATACTATGTTTCCCTTCTTTTTCGCTTGGCGACATTGTTTTTGGTGGCCAGTGCGTTGTGCTAAAATTACTAAAAAATATTCTAACGCTAGCAACGCAGTTAAAAACGGTGAAGCCAAAGCTCTCCATTAAAATTTTGAGAAAAGTTTAAGCTAGCGAGATAAGCTTATCTCTATCTGGATGTGGCATTCAATAGCGCATTGAATTCATGAACGTTGATCCACTGTGGTAAATAAAGATAGTTTTGACTTTTGAGCCATAAGTTTCTCAAGTTCAGACTAATTTGCTTAGATATATTGCTGGAAGAAGGCCAATTAAACACGCCTGGCGTATGTCAAGAAATTGCCAAAACTAAGCACTGAAGAGCACCCAAACGAAGACAGAGAAAAAGTGAACAGTACAAAAATTATCACTAGCAGTCGATTAAAGGCGGATTCACACGACTGTCAAATGAATGCGTCCAAGTTGTAACAAGTGAAGCAACGTTAAACAACCTGCCAGCTCATGCATCTGCGTAGAATTTGATAGCACTTGACGTATTTCTTACAAAAATCTTATACCTTACCCTTGATACCTTTGATGATTCTCCGGATGAGGTCCAGGTGACGTTATGCACGCCACCTGTCTTGTGCGGAGGTGATGCTGCAGTCCGTGACCAGCGGGGGTGACTAACAGCGAGTTATCCCTACAGTTCACGTAGCCGCTTGCAGCAGTTTTATCTGGCACTTTTCAGTAAGCATGCGTTCCATAAGTTTTTAAATTTCGCAGTCTCTGTACCGGTGACATTTCGAATGTGACGTGGCATTTTATTAAACAATTTCGCCCCTCGGACCACGAAACTATTAGAATACCTTGTGGCTATCGCATCACCACCAGTTTTTAACGGAATTCGCACTTCACAAGTGCGACCAATACGGTTTGAGTGTCTGGCCTGGATTCGCCCATTGACGTTGACAGTAATTCATACTCGTCCGATGCTTGTATGTGACTGTGTGTGCGTGTGCCAGAGTTGGCACAGAGTGCAGCAGAGGTAGCAAGGTATGGGGAATAGTTATAGAGTTAGAGGATGTAATTTCAATTTGGTTCGTCTCATATCTGGCATGCGGTGCAGGAAAGAGCCAAAAACAAGAATGGATGAAAAGTGGGGAATGCACAAATGTCTCAATAATATTAAATGATGCTAATTTAACCCTAGTCTCGACAATGTAAATTATACCAAAGTCACTTTCTATTTCTATAAATAGCATGAAGTAGCGTACCTTTCAAAAATGGGACCCGCCGAACACGGATGTTAGAGCCTAATTATGGTAGCCTACAGTTCTCCATCAAGTACAATCATTCAACTACGTTCTAGTGTCTGCACGTTTCTCAGCGATGAGCAAAATTCTGTACAGTACTTTTAAAATACTTTTAAAATAAAAACGAAGCTTTTGCCTACGTTTTCGTTGCGTTTCTTACATCTTCGGTCACAGAACGACACTGACGTTAGCTGCTGACGCTTGACTGTATTTTCGCCAGCTGACTCACAAAAGTCTTCCTGCTGTATTAACTATTTACTGGGCAGTATATTCTTTAGAGATCATCTTCTAGGGTCTAGCTGAATGAAAAATGAGCACGCCCAATTACGGCAATCTTAATAACAGCTCTTTCAATATCAGGGAGCGAAAGTCGCTGCGTCCGCAGAATTTAAATTTATATAATTTTTCTGACAAGTAGAAGCGTTGTCGACCCTTTTTATCACATTTGCTTTCTTTCTCTTGGGCAAACTCCTCCAGCGTTCCATCAGAGACCCTTGTTTTAGTTGAACGCACGATTAGGCCTAAATGGTTTCAGATAGGTAGTGAATTTACCTAGAGTAAGCAGCGCTTAAAAATTCAAAGACCTTTAAGCATCGGAATGATTTTGTATTACTGATACTTTCATTTTTTTTTAGGCTGCGTCTGTACAATCTCTACAAAGCCAAAGTGACGCCCCCATTAAGATAATCAAGGCAATTTATCTCATCACTGACTGTACAATACGCACTGTTGCCTATAGAGACCCACCCCTCAGTGGGCATAAGATGGGCCATAGGGTTAGGTTAGTTAGGATCGCCCATCGTATCATACGGGGAGCAGTGACCCCTCCCCCTCTCCAGGGGACCTTGTATGTAGGTTGCCTTAGACTTAAATAGGCCTCGCGGTTAATTTTCCTACGTGCTCACTTAGCCCCCTTCCACTTTCATTATCATACTGATTCTACTTTTCTCTGCCATCTCAATTGGCTACTCTTGTGTGCGTTCATCCTGTGTGGGAACACCTTTGTACATAGGCCCTCCATTCTATCTACATACTTTATGTCTCTTCTTGCCTCCTCTATGAGATCGCCTTTGTAGCGGAAGCTTAAACTACTCAAGGTTATTCTTAGAATTTAGCGCTTAAGCACTAAATGGCGAGTAGCCCGCAGTACTGTTAAGTACATTTTCACATTGGAGTTTCACTCAACACAGCCGTCTCGCGAGCTGGCCGAGCAGACACTGAAGCAACTGGAGCTGTTCAGTGCGTATGTAGACAGCCCCAAGGTGCGGTCCCTGTTGGTGGTGGGCGGTGTGCCCGTCAAGGAACAAATGAACGCCCTCAGTGCTGGCATAGACATTGTGTGTGGCACTCCCGGCCGACTGGAGGAACTTATCAACACTGGCCAGCTCGCCCTGCAGAACTGCCGCTTCTTTGTTCTAGACGAAGCTGATGGTCTCCTCAAAGCTGTAAGTGTAACTTCTTACTTCTGAGGAATTGCAGTTTGAGAGGTAGTGACCCCAATTTTTGTCTCCAGTTACCTACTTTTATTGCCCTTGTTTGTGAAAAGAGTGAATTTTCTAAGCCTTTGTAGCTACTTGTTGATACAGTTGTTCAAAAATGTACGCGTCATCAAGCTTCCTTCATGAGTTTGCTGCGTCCATAATATAGCCCGACAGTGGTTGAAATTTGGCCGATGCCGGGGATGAGGTCATGAATTATGACTTGGCTGAGGCCGCTGGCATTGATTGATCAAAATATGATAGGGCAGAAACCAGGATAACAAAAATGGTCATCCTTTACCGTGGCGTCTATCAGTAGTTATGTGCTATTAACCAACTGGGACGAAAGTTGGCCAGAGACAGTGTTGCCCTTTGGGGGAAGGAGGGAGGGAATCTGGGTTGAAGCAAGCTGGCCGGGGTCGGGTAGCTACCAATGGGTGTCGGGTCACTCTTTAGCCCATAAGCGCTAATTCTGTATTCATATTCTTCGCTTTTGAATATGCGTACGGGCCTTGCTGTTCAGATATAGGTACTGAGCAATATGAGTTAACTGTTGATTTTGGCGTTATTCCGAATTACATCGACTTCATTATTTCGCTCCACGATGCTCTAATAAACCCTTGGCCCTGCAGCTCCACTTCCAGTGCTGAAGTTATCTCTTTGTTATCAACGAGATCGGAGTACGTGAAATGTCCTTTGACCGAGGCTGCCTCGTAGTCCAGGTGGTACCTGTGTTGATTAGGGTGGAGATGCAGTTATACAAGTTGCTTTTAACTCTAAAACAATATTTTTTGTGTCACTCATCATCACGTAGCAAGCATATGAATTATCAGCGCGTGCTGTGGTGTAACTATGCACTAGTTGGATAGATACAACTCTATGCTCGATGAGACGACTCCAGCTCTCCCGGCTTTGAATAGTAGGGAGTTCAAAAGCCCTCAGCCCGAAACCCAGGAGCCTCAACAGCCAGCCCCCGTTCACTCACCCCCTAACGATAGGACACTAATGGAACAAACGGCTGCTCATGTCCTTCCAGCTCAGTCCCCTGCTACCTTCCCTGCTGCCATCGCCCGTGATCCTCAGGCCTCATCCTTTCGTGGGGGTCAGGTTGAGGGCTCCTCCGGAAGCAATGACGCAATCATCACCCGACCGCTTCTCACGGACGAGGAGGAAA